>JARJCM010000799.1:0-19903 GCA_029233265.1 Mycena alexandri | reverse complement strand
AGCCTGTTTTTTATCGGCCTACGTACCTCAAGTTGAATACATCAATATTCAATATTCCTTCGCATGAGTCGAATCGAGTCGTACCCGAGAACCGGCGGAGAACTTGCCCCAGGCTCGCCCTCGCATGAGACATACACGTCTAAGCGCGCGCAATGGAATTCCTCGATCACAAGTTCTCTATTTGCATTAATATTGATGCTTCAAGCGCGTATTGGTCGCTCGCGCTCCCAGAACAGTAACCCTTGTGAGAGTAGGCTCCTATTCCTTTTCTGTTTACCGAAGACTTCAGTAGCGTCGTGCGAAGTCCGTTGGGATATTGGTCTGCACGGTGCGCCGTCCTTTTCACAAACCATCGCTCACTTCAATGTGCCAGTGCTTCGCGAGGGCGCGCGGCCGA
This sequence comes from Mycena alexandri, assembly GCA_029233265.1. Classification (NCBI taxonomy): domain Eukaryota; kingdom Fungi; phylum Basidiomycota; class Agaricomycetes; order Agaricales; family Mycenaceae; genus Mycena; species Mycena alexandri. The sequence continues at coordinate 19,506 of JARJCM010000799.1, read as the reverse complement.
CCCCACGGTACGACATACAGCACCAGCAAATCCCCGAGATCACGCACAAAAATCCTTCCCCAAGTCAACGCTTACGCGGGACTACGCTTGTAGGGACTGCACCTCCACCTTAATTCGACCCGCTCATCCATACATAGGTTCTCTGGATCGCATCGCTATCGATGCCGACCCTGAAGACCTGCAATGCGAGGGCCAACACGTTCCAGGATAGCTTATAGGAATGTGCGGGTAAGCCGCTGCCGCCGTCGTTCGTCTTCGGGTTGCCCGATGGTTTCGAGGTCTTTCGTGATGATTTGCCCGCCAACAGCACACAATTCTCCTCCTCAACTGCCTCTCTTCATGTGAGGATTTCCTTCTCTTGTGCAGCCGTCGACTAATCCTCCTTTTTTAACCAGCACACCATTGATTGCAAATGCAGGTGTCCAATTCTAAATCTCATATATGTTTGCTGATCTTATCTATGTGCGTCCCGAGGCTCATGTGCGGAGATTCTTTACCGACATATATATCTATATAAGAATGCAAGCCGTCTCAGGTGTGCAATTTTTTTTTACGAAACTATTTACTGACCTCTTCTTCTCCCCGATGTATTATTCGTTTTACGTCGACATGTGCTTGTATTTCAGTGAGCCTGTTGTTGTCCGCCTTTATGCTATTCCTCATGCCCTGTATCTGGTTCCGTTTCCCGTGTCTCCGAGCAAAGGTAGACTGCCCGGCTTGGATTTACCGCCCCATACTCACACCCTCTGTATAACGCTAGATCTTCTTTCGTGCATACTCACGTCCTCTCTATGACACTGGGTTCTTTTCGCGCACCACTAGCTATCTCCTACCAACGCCCGAAAGTTTTCTCTACTGAGATATTCACCATTCAATTCTACGCCTCGATTGTCACCCATGCGCACAGTGTTTTATTATTCCTTGTATTTCTTCCAGATTTCTCCTTTTACTATTCAAGTACAACTAAGTCGTAGGTTTGATCGACTCAGCACTGATGTCCCCGGTAAGTATACTAGTAGTCTTCAAGTTGTGTATCTGTATGTTGGAAGTAAGTGCTCACCTCTTCCCCTCGAAACCCTTTCTGACGAGTGCTTTCATTAGGCAGCTTGGATGGGTGGTTCCAGGCAGGAGGAGGCTTGGAAGGTCCTTGCCAAAGGCGATTGGGAGCTGCTTGTTGGACATTCAAGCGTTCCGCGCTTCTGGTGATAGGGGTGGGGGGTCTAAAATATCTGTGGGTTTCTCTTGACTCTGATGAGCGAAATATAAATTAGTATTTTAACCGATAAGGGTGCCTACCTCTTGAGGATCTGGAGCGGGTTCAGGGATCCTCTTATCTAATCAGATCTTGATCTAATCCCGAATTGGACAATGCCGTTTATCGCTCAACAAGTTCAGGCCAGACAACAAAGAATCTCTTGCAATGTGGTTATTCAACAAAGAGGCTTTCTTCTCCTTTGTCAATCTGTGGTGCCTATATACGAGGAAAGACACGGGTGGTGCAGCACCGCTCCACTTCCTTGCGCCCGCATCCCTAACCAGTCAGTAGACATGAGGTCAAGCAGTTAAATCCTATACTAACCATTTATACAGGCTTGAGATTCTGCCTTTGAGATCCATACCCAGTGATAATGGCGCCTAAAACGCGACTGCAATCCCGGACCGAGTCCTCCAGTCCGCGCACTCGACGCTACGAAGCAAGGGTATCACACCTTCGCCCCCCCAGCCGCTTAAACGCCATGCTCAGCACTTACAATCCGCCGAGAGAAGGCAGGCGTGCGGGGTGCTCGGCCCTCCAGGATTCGGAGCGTAGAACGCGAAGCACAAGCTCAGGCGATGGGCTACTGGCAGAGAAGTAATCCAGGGACAGAACAAAAGTGTAAGACTAAATCAAGTACGATGCATTGGATTAATCTCACTGTCGCATTTCTTACAGGACGTCGACCCAGCCATATCTGCACGCACTCGTCTTTCCAAATCGACACCGATATTGTACGACTCGGCCGCGAGAGGCAGGCCATCGCAAAGCAGCTTGACCTCCGTAAATATTCCATCATCAACTTGCCAAATGAAATCACATCGGAAATCTTTCAACATCTTCTTGATTGCGATCCGGCCTCCGATCTTGCGCATTCGGCTCTCCTAGTGCTGGGGCAAATATGTCGCCTTTGGAGAGACATTATGTGGTCGTTGCCAGCGCTTTGGAGCACCATCTCGATAAGGGCCAACTACAAAACTCTTCCAAGGCGCTTGACTTTGATGGAAGACTGGGTTGCGGCGTTCCAGATCACTCCCTCTCTCCATCTCCCTGAAGCACGGGCCGGCGCATAATGGATTCACTACGCTCGGAGCGGAGGGCGCTGCAGCATTCTTCAAAGTCGTTCGTCCCCACTTCGACCGCCTCGAGCGCCTCGAGATTGCAGTACCTCTCAGAGGCTCTGATCTCAGGCTGGAGCAATTTCCAATGCCTCGACTAGTTCACTTAGGATTGTGGTGCGACCGTTGCCATTATCATGAATCACCCGTGGTTATTTTGCCGGCCACTGGCCCCCGTCTATCCTCCGTTGAGCTTCACCATTTCTATCTTGAGAGTGTTGCACCCCTCGTTCTGCCATGGACAAATATCACAAACCCTTGTGTGCAACTACATCGACTGTGGCGACTGGAGGCGCATTTTGGAGGAGACACCTGCACTCATACATTGCAGAGTGAGCCATATGCGGCGCGAGGCAGCAGATGCACCGACACCGACAACCTTGCTTCATTTGAAATCCTTGATATTCACGCATCATGTGCCCGAAGAGGATCCGCTATGGTCCACCTTCCCTCTGCCAGAAATGATTCTTCCCGCACTGCGCACACTTCAGATTCCCGAAATCTACCTCCCCTACCCAGCGGTTGATACGCTGCTCCAACTTATATCCGACTCTGGATGCAGTCTCAAAGACCTTCGCATCGTCGACCTGACGCACGGTCGACAGCAAGATTACATCAATCGATTGTCCTCCATTCCATCGATTTCTTTCTATCGCCAATCGACCGATACCGTCGTTCCAACAGACGGCTGGCCGCTGACAGGCGACGTTACCACCGCTCTAATGTAGCTTTCTGCTGATTTCCCCTCATATTTGTGCCTAGAGTAGCTCCGATCCCTTATGATAATGCAACCAAACTTTCTGGCAAAATTGAGCACCAGATCCTGGGGGAGTGATATATCGCGAGCTCTAATGAGAGGAAAGTACCCGTTGGATCAAACGTTCTAATAAGAGGGGTCGCGATACATCACCTTAGAGGTATGCCCGTTTCGTTTGGGCAGTTCCCAGCACTGCCAGCTCCCAGTGGCCAGGGACGCGTGGTCATCGTTGATCGCGTTGAGCTCAATAGCCGCATTTGGCCAACATCCATCAATGACTCTCGACATCGTCGGCGACGATGAGCACCAAAAGTGCGTGAAAATTCTCGAAAATAATCAAGTGCATTAAGATACTACATAGAGCAGAGCATGTGCAGTATTGATATGTAGTGAAACTATCTGGAGGTCCAGGCGCGGTCGAAAGCGAAAAAAATCGCGCCTCCGCATTTTCGGTCCCCGCCTACCATCCAGCTGCGGTAGAACGGGATACGATGGGGAAGGGACATATCAGGCTAATAAAAGCCTGATATCGAGCGCAGATTGGGCCGGAGCGCTACGCCGGGATATTTGGGGGATCGAGCGCTGCGGGCATTGCACCGCAGGGCATATAGCCGGGGGCATTGCACACCACACGACAAGAGGCCCGAGAGGGCCCATGGATGACCAGAAAGAGTCACCCAGGGCGAAAAAGATGGAGAAAAAAGGAGTCATGAGTCAAGTAGGCACTCACCAGGATGTCCCAACGCCCCGAAGTCGCCATCGCAACTAGCCGTGAGGGGGGTATCGCGTGGCATCCTCGACGACCCTATGGAGGCCTGGATAAACAAACTAAGGGCAGAACACAGTGAGAAAAGGAAATTTATTTCAATACTGGCACTCACGGCGATAACGCCCACGCACCGGATGTCGTGGTCCCAAATATCGGTGAGGGGTATCGCACGGCGTACTCGACGACCCCATGGAGGCCTGTATCAACAGGTTCAGACATTCTCTGATTGAGAAAAGGAAGGATATTTAAATCCTAAAATATTGACACTCACAGCAATACCACCGACACGCCCGATGTCGCCATCCCAAATAAATGTGCGGGGGTATTGTACGGAGTCGTACATGAGCCCATAAAGGCCTCGGTGAAGGGGCGCGAGGCGGAACTGATTGAGAAAGGGAGGATTACTGGTATATCCGACACTTACCGCAATGCTGCTGACGCACCCGATGCCGCCGTGCCAACTAACCGCGAGGGGGCATCGTACTGCGTCCTAGACAACGCCATAGAGACCTGGAGGAATGGACTCGGGCCGAAACTGACCTGGTAAAAAGGGTGTTATTTCTGGATATATGGAGTACTCACCGCGATGCCGACAACGGACTCGACACGGAAATGGCAATTAGCTTGGAGGGGTGCTGAATGGCGTCTTAGATGAACCCATGGAGGCCGGGATGGCGGTAACTGATGCAGAACCAACTGAGAAAAGTAATTTTAAGATGCGGGCGAAAAATCAGGTGATATTTGCCACTCACCACAATGCAGACGACGGAGTCATCGCGTAACGCCGAGGAGGCGTTGTGTGGCGTCTCGGACGACCCTCTGAAGACTGGAATGCAGGCAGTTGGGGCAGAACTGACTAAGAAAAATAAATTTATTGCTCGGTACAATATCGAAGGGTATTCCACTCACCGCGATGCCAACGGCCCGGTCAGCGTCGTCAAGGAGTCCGGTGGGTACCACAATGACATGTATTGCGTCAGGTTCCCTTCAAACCAACGAGATTCCTTTCCTCCGTCGCGTCCAGCATGTCTCTTCAAATAAACCACCATAGGGCACTACGGTAAGACCCAGCGTATGGTTCACTTGTCAAGCACTTGTTGGATGTTTTTAAGGCAGAGGTTGGTATTGAAGGGCCTACAGATGCGCTGAGTGGAAGACACAGTGGAAGGAACGGAGATGCATCATGGTGCGAAGAGGGGATGTCACCTGTGACAGCGTGATTATTTCCTATTCCAGACGAAAATGATCTGAACTTGACCCACCTCGTGTGAAGCCCAGGGCCGATGCCCCGTCAAGTTGAAACTGCAGGTTAGCTTCTAAAGTGTTCTACTTTACCTTTGTGCTGACAGTTATGAAAAATATCAAAATCAATTATCAGTCCGCACGAAGGTTGTACTGTAGCAAGCGTCCTTACGCGTCCGGGGTCTGTATTTCAGCCCCAAAAGTTTCTAAACGCTCACCCGCAGCTTATCATAGTATTACTTCATTCCTTCGGCTCACCTTCGTGGTAAAATAACGCATTCGCTGGCCAAAAAAAATATTTTGGACAGTACTCGACGGCGAGTGTTGCAATTTTGGTTTTGCAACCACAGACAAGGTTAATCAAGGTGCAGGTTCCAATTAGCATCCAAAAATCTCCAAAAATAAGGTACTCAAATATCAGTCACCCGCCGTATATCCCAATTTTCAAGCCCGCCTGGATTTTTCACGCCCCTTACGACCTTACCATTGAGCTCAGGACATTGAATCGGTCCTCTGAGTGCTGAATTTTGAGAGAAAAGAGGTTGTGGAAGACAAGTTAAGTCAAAAGTACTTTCGCAGAGAACACAAACATTGAACAATAGCCTTATGAGCTTTGTGCGCTTCCGCCCGCATAAAACCTCGAAGGGCGAGAAAGTGTTAAATTCACAGAAGTGTCGTACCGGAGACTCAATGCATCACTCAAGATGAGTGAAGCTGTTTTATGGTGCAGTACTCTCGCTGCTCCTTGATTTCTTCAGATGAACTAAAGATCAAGAATAGTTCCTCCGAACAATCGAGGTCACTTTCGTGTGCATATAGTATTTTGATTTTGGATACGGTGGATCGTCTCCACGAGCTTGCAACCCGCAGCTTGAAATGGTTGATGTAAGTGTTGACAATCGTCGGTTCTTTGGCACTCTTTCTCAGCATCGATCCTCTCAAGTTCACCGCGGGCGAAACCAAAGATCGGCCAATTGTTTTGAGATGTAATTATAAAGAGAAAGAAAGGTACATGAGATATAGCTAAGAACGAGGCAGTTAAAAGAAGAACAGGATGAAAAATACATGAAAATATAGGCGCGCGAGCACAAAGAGGCAGCGTATCCCTGGATACTTGTGTATGCGGGTGCGGCAGGTGCTGTTGATGTGGGGATGCCAGGGCGGTGTTCGGGTGCAAGAACTGGTGTAGGGCCTGGGCAGAAACCGGCCGGAGCAGGGTGCAGAGGCACCGCGGGGGTAAAACTGGAGGTATGTACAGCGACGGTATTGAACGTGTGAGGGGACGCGAAAAACCAGTGCATGCCTAAATAATTGAGGGGCATGTGTGGGCGAGGTCCCGCGACGACAGGCAGCCGTCAATAAGATGAATAGAGGCGCGGTGGCGCGGTGCAAGCGGCCCGGGGGGCGGGTACAAAAGTGGCGGTGGACCGTGTGACGCTAGCGTCAGCCTAGATACTTGAGTGCGTATCGGGGGTGAGGTTCCTCGACGACGAGAAGCCATCAATGGGGGAGTGCGGGATGCGGGGCCGCGGGTGCAAACGGTCCGGGGCGTGGGGTACAAAACGGGCCAAAACCCACGTGTGACGCTAGCGCGCGGCTAGATACTTGCAGTGCGCGTGGGGGAGATGTCCCTCGATGACGGGGAGCCGTTGATAAGGTGGATAGAGGTGCGGGGGTGCGGGTGCAAGCGGTCCGGGGCGGGGGGATGCAGAATTGACCATGGCGGACGTGCAAAGCCGGTGCGCGCCTATATACTTCATGTGCATGTGGGGGCAACATAATACAACAATAGGGAATCGTCGGTGAGGTGCAGGAAGGCGCGGGAGGCGGGCACAAGCGGTCCGGGGCGGGGGAGTGCAGAAAATCGGTGTGTACAACGCAGAAAGGTAGCGGGGGTTGAAATTTTTGAGCAGTGTGTGGGGGCGGGATCCCTCGACGATATGGAAGCATCGTTTAGGCCGTGCGAGGCGCGGGGGCGCAGCTGGAAGTAAAAGGGCCAGCGGGTGCAGGATCGAGCGTGGTAGATGCGCAACGCCAGCGCGGGCCTAGATCTTGCAGGTGAGCGAGAGCGCTATGTTTTTTTAACGATGGGGAGCCGTTCTGAAGGGGGCGCGGGCGTAAGAGGTCCGGGGCGGGGGTTGGAGAAACCGGCATTTACGACGCAAAACGGCAGCGGGGGCCTAGATATTTCAGGAGCATGTGGGGGTGAAATCCCCCGATGACAGGGAACCATAATTTAGGGGATGCGGGGTACGGGCGGGCGGGTGCAAGCAGGAGGGCCAGGAGGAGTGCGCCAGGAAATTTGAGCCCAAGAGGGGCACTCGAGGCTTAGAATGCGGGGAGGCAGGTCTGAGAGAGGCCAAGATAAGCTTGATATAGAGCAGAGTGGCCAGAGACAAGGGGAAGGGCGAAAATGGTGCTGGAGGCAAGAGGGAAGGGGATGCTAACAAGTACAAACAATGATCAGCCCACGCTCATTTGGCCCAATTTGGCATAACTTACGGTGTTCGTCCCAAGTGCCACAGAGATGCTGAGGGTTTGGGCAGCCAGGTGCCTGATACTTAACATGTTTACTACCTACACTGACAAACTGGCATGCCCCGAGGGCGCAGATGAAAAGTGCCCAAAACGGTAAGTACAGCCACCCCGCTCGCGCCCTGCGCGCCCCGACGTTGAAACCTCGGGACAACGCCGCTGTTCGATCAACGACCGCCCACGCGCTCCTACCACCTGAAAAAGGTAAGTGCTCTCACGCGATCCATCGCGAGCCCTCTAATTAGAGCCTTTGATCCAACGCCCATTCCATTCTAATTAGAGCCTCGCGATATATCAAAACCCCAGATACCCCTGAATTGAGACCTTACATTTGGAAGGTGGACAGCTGGTACGGACGGCGGTAAGAACGACTGCTGCCGCGTTGACGGTTGAACCGGACTCGTAAATGACGTCACCGCGCTAATCGTTTGTAGATTGATATCTGAATATCTGAATCTCCTTACTCACTACCATGCCGCTCAAGCAAAATCCCAAAGGCCGTGGTGAGTGAGTTATGTGTCCAGGAAACGATTTTCTCATCAGCGTAGCAATTTGCAAACGTCGCTTTCTTCGTCTTCACGCCATGCCTCCTTTGATGTATCCCCCATGGCCAGGTGAGCTCACTTGACGGCGACGGAAATCCCAGCCTTAAAGATTCGCAGAGGAACCGGTGGAGTCAAGCCTCCAAATAGTGCTTAGTCCAAATATCGAGCCCGAGCTGCGCGATTGGATCGCGGCTAACGCGGGTGCGGGTGGTCCGAGCCTTATCTGGATGTCGCAAGAACAGGCTATGTCGATGCTCTAAATATGATTTTCCAACGATTGTTCGCACAGTGTAGTTTGTAAAGTATATGTAGCCGCGTCCCTCATGATAATATGAGTACAGATTAATATTCCCCCATTGCTTAAACTGCGGCGACTGGACTCTGATACTTCGCCCGTCTGTACTTCGATATCAGCCCATGTGCCGCCCTGGGACTGCAGTGCGAAGATGGGCGAGTTGGGGAATAAATGTGAGTTCGAGAATCAAACCGTGCCCGAAGAATATTAATGCCGTAACTGTTGGTGTTAACGGCAGCCACTTGCTTTCCGCTCTCCCTTGTTGACCCCTGCGTGGCGAAGAACACCGCGACTCGCACGAAGAAGAATAAACGTCGACGAAGAAACAATAAAACAGAAAGTATCAACAGAGAAGAAAGAAAGTCGCAGATGCGCTTCCGCAATGCGCATGCTCGAATCCGGTGGCCACGACTCCAAGCCCATCTCGTCCTGCGACTTCCAGCCCGTGCCCATCGAAAAGGCCCGCCCCACCTCATCTACCAGCACTACGGACGAGCGGGAGAAGTGGGCGGCGCAGGCGTACCGGCTGGCGACGGTGGGGGAGGACAACCATTATCCGTGCGTAGCTGCCTTTTTGTGCGCGTTGACGCGTTGCTGCGTTTCCCCCTCACCTCCCACCCTCCCTTCCCTCTCTATCTCCCCAATATAAATCTAACCCACCCCCAGGCCGCCCCCTCCTCGAGCTCGCCGAGCACACCCACTTCGTCCACGGCGTCGCCTGGCACCCCCTCAACGAGTACATCGCCACCCAGTCCAGCGACCGCGCGATGCATGTGTATCGCATCAGCGACACGGTCCGTCGTTCTCCTTTGCTTCTGCGTTATTATTGTGGATTGGTTTCGTTTTATGCGCTGTGTTGTTTTATTGTGGTTTTGGAGGGGGAGGGGGAGTAGGGTTTGCTGCTCTGCACCTGGAAGGCCAGGGGACGCGTTCGCGCTCGCGACGCTCGGCTAGTGGGGACGCCCTCCGCTTTCCGCGTCGTTCCGTCCGGGCTCGGGCGTAGTGACGCGATCGCGTTCGCGGCGCATCCCGCGCGCGTTCCTTGCACGTCCTGCGTCCTTGTGACGTTCGTCCCCCGTGCAACGCCGTGCCTGCCCCCTCGCTTGCGTTGGCGGCGCCCTCGCGCCGCTGTCGGTCTCGGTCTCGGCCTCGGTCGCGGGTCGTTTGCCCGCCCTGGCGCGTCTTGCGACTTTTTCTTTTCTTCTTTTTTTTGGGGGCTTTGACGCCTTTGACGCCGCCGTGGGACGTCGCCTTACTTTGCCCTGCGTCCCGTCGCCGTACTTTGGTCTCTGCCCCCGCGCCCACCCACGCCCGCGCCCGTGCCCGTGCTCATTCTGCCTGCGCCTTTGTTCGGTTCCTTCCGCGCCCGTTCTGCCTACGCAGGCTCTGCGATGTGCACGTTCCCCGCGCGGGTACTATCTCGTTATTCACTCATTCACTCATCTATCTCTCTTCGTTTTTTGTCTGATTCCGGTTCTGGTTTTCTTTTCTTGCTTTTTTGCTTTCTCGCGCACGGTGGACGACCTTTTTTCGTCCGCGCGCACTTTGCGTGGCGTCGTGCCGCCGGGCTGGGGACAGGCGCAGGCACAGGCATGGGCACGAGTCGTTCGTTTTTTTCCAGCTAGGAGCGCGGGCTTGTCCTGCTGACGGACGCGGGTTTCGCAGTCTGGCGTTTCATTTATTTTACTTGATATTTGCTTATTCGCGCGCGGGCGGGGGCGGGGGCGGGGTTGTCGAGTCGGAGGTCGTCGTTTAGCGGGAGCAATGTGCCAAGTTCGCCTGGTGGGTGTTTCTTTGTTTTAGTTCGCCTTGTGACGGCTGAATCCATCGTGGAGGGTCCGTGCGGTCACGCCTGGGGATAGACGAGAAGAGCAGGAGAAGGAGAAGCCCCGCCCGGCGCGCGTCGAGTACCTCGCCACCGTCAGTCGCCACTCCGCCGCCGTGAACGTCGTGCGCTTCTACCCCACTGGTGCGCGTCTTTCCCTCCCCCTTCATTTATATTTTCTCATTCTTCCGCCCACCCCACCGCGTTAACCTCTGCGTGGCGAACATCCTACAGCTCCGACCTCTCCCCCGCGAACCTGCAGATCGAGAAGGAGTGGTGGAAGCCGTGGACGACGTTCCGCTGCACGACGATGCAGGCCTATGATCTCGCGTGGAGCCCGACCGGCGATTTTTGGTCTCGGGGAGCACGGATAATGTGGCGCGGGTGTTTGCGAGCGTGGATGGTGAGCGTCGGCACCTTCTTATCTTGTTTTATGTCGCATTGGTGCGTTGGCGCGTTGAGGCGGCTCGTCCTTTCATGCTGCATTTCCCCCTTTCCCCGCTACCCCCCGCATCCGGACGCCGTGCGCGCGACAAGCGTTAGCGTCGACTTGGATGTTCTTCAATTCTTTTCTTGGTCGGCGGGGGCGATGTTGTTTTTCAACGGTGGCTCGCAGGGATGCTTAGCCCTCTCGGGATGACGTTCATGCATGCCCGGGCCCGCTGTTTGGCGTTTTGGGGTGGATTTCGAATTCTCGGACCACGGGCAGTGGGGAGTCTCTCACCACCGATTTCATTGCCTCCGACCGCGCCACCATCGACAACGGCGGCTTATCCCTTCTTCTAGCACCTCCCCTACACTCTCCCGCATTTCCTACTGGAGTGTCTTTCGCCCTCGTCGCTAATTGGTTATGTGGGCACGTTCCGAGTCGGTGAGGGGGTGACGGGTTTGGCGCTCGTCGTTCTCGACCTCCTTGCACGTGGGGACTTAGCGCTTCTGGGATGATTTTTGTGCATAGTAGGGACTTCGTGCGCCGCAGGGGCTTGTGCATCGGAGTGCTTTTCCATATCGGGGCGAGGGAAGTGTTATAGCGCCAATTTCGTGGACTTGATGCTTGTCACCTAGTATTGCTGCACCCTACCCCTCCTACCACCACCGGCCTGGACTGCCCGCACATCGCCTCCTCAAATCTCCAGCCCCCTGCGTGCGATTTGGAGCCTTGGCGGCGACGCGAACGTGTCAGCCGGTCAGCCATTTGGCAGGCGTCGTTCGGCACAACCTTGCACGCGGGGGCTTAGGGACTCCGGGAGGTGCACGAGGCATACTGTGCGCCTCGTGCGCCGTGCTCGTCTGGTGTTCAGGGGCAACTTGGATTTTCTCTGTGGTCGGCGGTGGGCTGGGCAGACTTTGGTGTTTTGACCGTCTACTGCGCTCTGAGGCGGCACCCGCAGTGCTGGATACTCGTGCTTCTTGGAGAGGTGGCGGATGTGCAGGAGCGTAGGGTCAAGAGCATACCGGGCTTCCTGCTTCGCTTACAAAGTACATTCCATCAAACAGGTTGTTTTCCCATGTTTTCCCAAAACTTTTTGACTTTTTTTTACGATTTGATCAAGCCGCCTCCAATATTAATATCTCTGTCCATTAATCGCCTGGCATTAATTGCGTTGAAGCTATTGCAATCTAGAAATTTTGTGCGAGCTGACAGCACAGCCACATCAACAAAACCGATCTAAGGCAAGGCTGTGCTCCTTCTTTGCTTCTTAAACCGTTAGAAGTTCGAGCATTCAGAATTCATATTCGCTCTCGACCCAACCGATCTCCTTGGATCCCTGCAATATGTCGAATCTAGATTGGAGTCAGACTGACGGTAGGCAGCCTTGCAAGATGGGCCCCTCGTTCTAAAATCCTCTTGCACAGTCAAACTTCATCCCAACTCCCCTTGGCTCACAACCCCTCCAACGGAGCAAGGTGCCTTGTTATTTTAGAGGTTGAGAATAGAGTCTCACCAGCCTTTAGCTCTCCGGGACTTCAAGCCTGAGATCATTTTCCGACCCTCTCAGGTTCGCGACACCCGCACATTTGGTAGACCCCTTTGGCCGTCGCACATTTGCTACGAACCTAAGTCCTTAACAGCTGCAGAAGTCGAGCAACGCACGCTCTTCGGCCATCCCAAGAATGTTGAGCCCATCCGGCCGGAGCCTCTTGAATACGTGTTTACGACCGAAGAGCTGTCCTGCGCTCCTCGTCCCACAGAAGACGTCTTGATACCTCCTCCTCTGGGACCCGACGATCCACCGCCCCCGAACCGCTTTCTTTTTCCGAAGGCGGGAGTTTTCACCCTGAAAAAAACCTCTGCCTACCAGCGCGGATACGTCTACACAACTCCCTATTATCTCGCATCTAAACCCCTCGATCACCACCGTATGCTGCGCGTAGTCGCACCTCCTCAACTGTCCCCGACGGTTGTGAATGGAGAATATGTGCATCACTCAGTGCCAGAATGCGTGCAGATGGTTCCGGGAGTTCCATTTGCATTTGAGATCGATGGCCATCCAGACGAACTTCACACTATTGGGGCTGTCCACACCTTCGAATCTCTCCGCCACGAGCCTGAGTTTGACGAAATCCTTGAAAACACCATTCTCGTCGCCAAAGGGCTGCGAGGTTGTCGCCCGGTGGGGAACACGGACGAGATCTTTCCGATAACAGCCTTCAACATCAAAACGAACGATCGTTCGCCTGCGAACGTTCCGGCGGGCTCAAACGCGGGGAGCTACAACCTCGCCAGCACTCTGCTCAAGGGAAATGGGCCCGGAATCGTTCTGCCGGCGGCACAGGTTGATACACCCGAATTTACTGCGCAGATAACGACCCTTCTCCGCTGCCTTGGGGTTCTTCGACGACTTCTCCTCCGCAAAACCTTGTCCAAATTCGAATATGAAGCCACGGAGTTTAATAGCGAAGACATGAATGTCGTCGGTTTTGGAGGCCTGGAAGCAAACAATGCGACCAGCTGTCAACTTAATCTGAGTCCCATCTGGCAGCTTCTTTCAAATGCGCTCGGCCTGCAAGGGAGCCCGCATCCGGACGTCAAGGATGAAGAGACGCGAAAGACTTATTTTCTTCTGCTTCTGAGTTTACCCCCAGGTCAGTCGCTCTCTCAGAGGCATAACAACGACTTACTTTGGGGACAGGCTCGGACGCAGGTGCTTTTTTACTCGCCAGGGCCGGCATCTACATACGGGAGCTCAATACTTGGGCAATCCATATCTTCTTCGATGGTACCGACATCCATACGGGCATCGGGGCAACGACCACTTTGTCCATCCCTGACTTTAAACACTGGGTCGACACGGAGCTCGAAACTGCATGGAAGGTATCCGAGCTCGGACGTATGGGGATTGTTCAGTACGCTACGCGCTCTGCACATAATCGCGACACCTATATTTCCATGATGCCGGCTGGGCGCTTCGGCAACATTGTACCTGAACCTGCCACAAGCGTCCGGGACTACGCTAATCACGCCGAGGGCATACTTGGCGGACGAGAGGCGTGGGCGAATCGCATGGGAAGAGAGATTATCTTTAACTTTTGGAATCAGCTTCAAGTCTGCAACCTCGATTTAGGAAAGGATATCGGGGATATCCTTCAATCGGTAACCTTCAAGAACTACAACGGGCAACAGGTGGCTCTGCAGCCACTTCCGTTCCATCCCTTGAGAGATGCTGCTTCTATAGCACTCAAACGCAGCCATTTCGAATACCTCCGTCAACGGTGTTCACAGCTTCGAATTTACATTTCGAAACATCACTTTCTGCAGTTTCGGGAGCGCCTCCGCCAAGAGGATTATGATCCAACGGAGGATCGCGATGCTCTGTATGTAGAGTGGCAGGCGCGGACAAGCATTTCCGCCAGGTCCATGAGCGGGATGGAGGCGCCACCAAACACCGACTTCCACGGCAAGGTGGTCAAGATTTTAGAACCCGTCCGCCTGGATGGTCAGGTCAGTCATTAGTGCGGCTAAATGAACCGTCCTATTCATGAATCTCAATACCAGATTTGGTATCGTGTGTTGACTGACGATGACAATGACGATGACGCCGAAACACCCGCCCGCTTTGTCCCGCAAAACGACCCCAGGTCTGTAATCACCTTTCCAGAGGAGTCGAGCACTGAAGCCGTTCCAGGTTACCAGAGCTCATGCTCAACCAATTTCTGGCTGCGGAACTGCAGAAAGTATCTATTTCTCCGATCCTAGACCTCCAAAAGCCGAGTCTGCGTGCGCCTGCAAACCCTTTGCAGATGGAGGATCATAGCTTGCCCTCTCCTGTGTCGGGGACCGATCCGGCTGGTGGCGGCACATCGGCAACTGATCCACCCTTAGTTCTCTTACGACAGCGGACTCCTCACCAACTCATCCATCCACGGTTCTGACTCTGGCCATTCCAACTCATTCTACGGCTCAGCAAGCTCAAGTCCCCGACACTTCAAATTCCGGAAGCCCTGCATCGATAGTTTTCCGTCCCGTCGACATCTTCTTCAGCAGGATGCGGCGATGCTGCCATCCCTTCAGATGATTCAGAATACGATGTCGAGAAAATTATAAATGGTCCGCCAGAGAAACGCGTAAGTCGTCGACTCGAGGCCGGTAGCATCTTAACCGTCAGCCTAACAGGGAAAATCGTATTTGTGCAAACTCGTCGGCTATGATACCCCCGACTGGATCTTTGAGCATGACTTGAGGTTCCGTTATTCTCCATGGAATTCTGTTTCAATTACTCATATTTGTCCCCTGTAGCACGGAGTGCGACCGCCTTCTCGCCCAATTTTACGAGTCTCTGGCCACTGCGTCAGAAGAGGAGGAGAAAGACTCTGACTCTGATTCTGATCCTGATTCCGAACGACCGAAGAAGAAACGCCCCAAGTTAACGACAAAAGGGAAATCCAAACAACGGCCTAAAGCACCAGCTCCCATTGCGAGGCTAGAGAAAATTGCCTTGGAAAAAACTCAACATCTGGAGTCCTTGTTAAATGTCGACAGATTGACCATTGAAGTAGCGCAACTTCAGGCTCAGCGTCCGACTAAAGGTGCTGCCACGCGGCTGTTCTTTCAGGCATTGGGAGCCCAAACACCTATCCTCGATATCGTGGACACGTGCTATATCCAAAATCGCACATTATCCGCGTTGGATATGGTTGTGGACAATGATCGCAGCACTACGGTCGAAATTGCAGCTGCGCAGTTCCTCAAACTAGCAGCATCCGCGCAAACCATTCCCCAATTCTCCGCCTTCGAACGCGTTACCGCTTTTTTGAGTCGAATCCTGCGATGGACAAATGCCCGGGCACACATTGTCATTTACCGCTGGTGCTCGTCCATTGGCCCTGCAACAATCAAGACGTTATTCGAGCTTCACCGTGAGCGTGGTTACCCCGCTCTCGTTAGCAACCAGGCTATGGCATTGTTGGTCGATCATATCGTCCAATATGTCTGCCAGGCGAAGAAGAATTTGCAGGAGAATCAACAAAGCAAGCGTCGCCGAGTTTCGGCACCAGCATCGCCCACGAAGCATGGTGCTTTCGGACCCACACCCCCGGATTTGAGTCACCTCCCCGGAGACCTGTATGGAATTGTCCGCAAAGGCGACAAAAAACATCTGCCTTCGATTTCACTCGCAGAACCAGGCGGACTGGTCTTCAATCTCTACGCCGCCTGTGAATGGTGCCTTATGGATGTGTTCCAACGGGTGCTCATCCTGCCAGCAGTCCGCCAGTGCGCTGATCTTTACACGATTCCGAACAAAGGAACGCGCAAAAACAACGACGACGGCGCCTTTTCCAGAGCCATATGTCGAGGCGCTGTACTTGACTGCATTTTGAATGCCTGCGGGGACGATGGCATTCTTTCGTCTAACGCCATCGACGATGTTACACGTAGCCCCTGGCTCTCGTTCACAGTCAATCGTCCGGACCGCCTTGGACCTGCGTTGCTCAATCGTGCCAATATCACTCTCGAACCCCTTGAATCCTGGCTCAGTGACCATATCGGAAAGCATGCGAACGTATTGCCCGTCGGAAAAAGTCTTGGCGACGAAATTCACACCGTCCTGGAGGAAATGGCGGCAGGAGAACCGCATCCTGACACGGTTGCCAGCGTGGAGGCAATCCCTGAACATGCGACTCCAAAGCGACCAGCGGCAAAGGTCCACAAACGACGCATCGTCGTTCGCAAAGACCTGCAGCTCAATGCCATCCTCCCAGACGACACAATTCCACGATTCGGGCTCCCAGCCTTGATCATTCGAGAGGCCCTGAATCTGCACCGAGGCTTGGCTCCTGGCGACTCACGCTTACGCCGCCTCCTCCTGGGGGGTCGCGCGATTATGAGCACAGCTCTAAGAGCCGTCGAACGCAATCCTGATCACCTCGATCCGAGGCGAGAGTTCAACCACTACACCACCCTCTTCAAGATGCACTGTCCTCCTCAGAGGCTTACCGGTCCGGCTGGATTGTCGAATGCATTGGCCTGGTTTGGCACCGGACAGGGCTTCAGGACCCAGCGGTTCCTTGATAGTCTTCTACCCAATGGCGGATTTTTCAAGACTACCCTTTCCGCTATGACGCAGCAGTTCGAGAATGCGATCTCGCAGAACGCGATGACTGCCGACCCTATGAAATACGACGACGAGAGTGCGTGGTCGCAGCAGCCCAACAACCATCTCAGCGCGCAGCCCACAAAGAAGCGCAAGGTTCATCAGCGGAGAGTAGTCGGGGGCAAACGGAAGCGCAAAGGAAACCAAGCGTCTAGGGCGGTGCAACCCCCCGAATTGTACAGCCTGTCAGAGAAGTTTGGACCCGACTTTGAGATATCCATTCAAACAAGGTGGACCGGCCATTTAGGGTCCGCCGCGGGTCTAGATCCCGACGGTTTGAACCCAGAGGACCTCCCTTGCTGGTCCGCAACCTTGCAACTCGTCAGCGACCTCCATATCCCACCCTTCACTAAGGGCTTGACGGCGATGCAGCTGGTCAACACCCTTGCCTTCTGTGGGGTTGTTAAGCAGCCAACCGTTCAGGAAATGGCCACGTGGATTTCGAAAAACCGGGACTTGGGGGCCGTCGCCGGTTTAAAGCTCCTTGGGTTCCAAACAAACACCCCCGACCACATTCATGCTTCCTATGTTTGCTTTCACAACTATCTGGAGGCAAAGTTGACAACCGAAGATCAAACAGACCTGGGATTCCATCCCCCCTTCACGGAGCACGTACTCTGCAAGACGCCGCGGTGGGACAGGCTTTTGGGCGAGGATGGCAGTACCACACTTGTCCAGATGGCGACTGACTTGGGAAACCCAGCATGGACCCCTGGGGAAAACCGCTCCACTCCTGCCGCGATTCCCTTCCCCCTAGCTCCAGAACGGGGTGACCTAGAAGTCGCGCTTGAGCTTAAGCTAAGCCCATTTGACGAGGTTCGTTCTTGGGGGCATGGAGGAGATTCGGAAATAACCTTCCTCTGCAGATGGATGTCGACGACCCGGACTTGAACATTGACAAGGCAAGTTGTCCCAGTTTGACCGTTATTCAAATAATTAATTTGATTCGCAGACACGACGTGGAGAGGAGATGAACAATGGGGAGCGGCCGGAGTTTGTTGAAGGTTCAAGCAGGATGGGAAGGCTCATACAGGGAAATTTTGGAAGCGGTGCATAATAGTTTGTGTCAAAACTAATTACTTTGTCAATCTCCCCGCTCGCACCAACTTCGATCTTCTTGCTTAAATCGCCGTGGGCCACCGCCTTGGTTACGAGTGAGATGCCGCGCGCCTGGTCAGTTAGGTTGTTATTTTCTATAGAACAAACCGTTAGAACGAAGGCGGGGTTCGCACAACGGCCGATACTCACATTGACGTTGTCCGTCAAGTCCTTCCAAGTCCCCTGGGCACCCTTGATCTTGGCCTGGCCGCCAAGTCTCCCTTCAGTCCCAACCTCCAACGCGACACGAGTTACTTCACTCGAAAAGTTTCCGAGGCGCTCCACTATCTCGTTGATCGTGACTTTCAAATCGAGCATCTCGCCGCTCACGTTCACGGCGAATCTTCTTGTTAAGATCGCCATATGCGAGGGCTTTGGTGACGAGCGAGATGGACCGTACTTGGTTGGTAAGATTCAGCGCCATTTTCTGGGTCCCAATATTAGTTCCATGGGAGGCGAAAAGGAGATGGTATTCACGTTAACGTTGTCAGTCAGGTCCTTCCAAGTGCCTTGGACGCCCTCCACCTCGGCCTGGCCCCCGAAATTGCCCTCCGTCCCGACCTCGAGCGCGACACGCGTCACTTCGCGCGAAAAGTCGCCCAAGCGGGCAACCATCTCGTTGATGGTAACTTTGAGGTCGAGCATCTCCCCGCGCACGTCGACGTCAATCTCTTTACTGAGGTCTCCGTACGCGACAGCTTTGGTGACGAACGACATGGAGCGCACTTGACTCGTGAGATTCGACGCCCTTTTCTGCGTGCCAGTCGTTAGCGTCACCGATGGAAGAAGCAGCAAGGGAGACGATGTACATTGACATTGTCGGTCAAATCCTTCCACGTCCCTCGACCTCGGCTTGCCCTCCCAGCTTGCCCTCCGTTCCCACCTCGAGGGCCACCCGACTGACCTCGCTCGAAAAGTTCCCTAGCCGCTCCACCATCTCATTGATGGTGACCTTCAGCCCCGCTCGCCTCGACGTCGATGGTCTTGCGCAAATCGCCATACGCGACCGCCTTCGTGACGAGGGAGATACTCCGGACCTGGCTGGTCAGATTCAAGGCCATGCGCTGCCTTTCGCGCGCAGTATTCGGTCGCGGTAGTAAAAGTAGCACGACCTGCGTTTGCGAAGGAGTTAGCGCCGATGATAGACGCCGGTTGATTAGGCAAGAAAATGTTAAGCGCCAAAAGAGAAAGAGAAAGGAGGTCTTGACGAGGAGGATAGCGATAGCGCGATGGAGCGAGGCGGGGGTAAACCGGCCCCACCAAGACTCCAACGACGCCACTCCACTATCGTGACACCTCGACCGCGCGGACACCCAAAAGACGCGTGCCTCAAATTCAGCGCCGCGCTGCTTCGTCCATCCGCGCACCCGCCTCGTCCCTCCCTCCCCGCCTTCCAAATTCCCACCCTCCATCCCTCTCTCGCGCAGAAAGTATACAAAAAAAAATTCAAGCCTCGAACGCGCACTTACCTCCA
>JARJCM010000798.1:0-19906 GCA_029233265.1 Mycena alexandri | reverse complement strand
AGAACTCACACTGGGGAGTTTACAGAATAGGTTATGCTGTCGTAAGCGTCGCAGTACTTCCTTCACATGATTTTCGTGCTGCGCTGGATCGTCAGAGTAGATTAGGATGTCGTCCAGATATACAATGACGGTTACATCAAGCAAGTCGGCGAAAATCGTGTTGAGAAAACGTTGGAAAGCAGCAGGCACATTAGACAGTCCCTCAGGGACAACCTTGAACTCATATGAGCCATAGCGGGTTCGGAATGCGGTTTTTCCACTCGTCTCCGGGAGCAATCCGGAGCAATGATATGCGTGCCGGAGATCGAGTTTGGTTGTAAATTCGAGACCGTCCAGGGGCATTGAGTAAGTCGGCAATGAGGGGAAGCGGATACTTGTCTTTCTTTGTGATCCGGTTCAACCCTCGGTAGTCTACACACAACCGGAGACTGCCATCCTTCTTCTTGGCGAACAGAATTGGAGCCCTGTGACTCGAAGAAGAAGGATAAATAAATCCAGCCTTCAAATTCTCGTCGATGTATTTTCGGAGCGCTGTTAACTCAGCCTCGGAGAGGGAGTATAACATGGCCAATAGGAGGGAGTTCACCGTCGATCGTCTCGATTTTGAGATCGAAACTCTCGATGAGGAGGAAGCGAAGAACGCTTCTGACTCCGAGAAGACGTCGGCGAACTCTTGATAGCTTCAGGCAGTCCAGTTGGGTCCGGAGCGGTGGTCGAACTCCCTGGGAGCGAGGACATCGTCCGGAGGTGTTGCGCGCAAGGTATACTGAACGGTATCCTTGTCTTTGAGCAACACTCGATACGCAGCAGCGGACACCAAAGACACTGGCGGAGGGAGTAGTGAATGGACGAGGCGTAGTCGCCTCCAGAGTATCCATCAAAGGATCTAGAGTACTCCGGTCGGGACCGGAGTTTGTTGGTGCTGTTCCAACAGTATCCATAGAAGGATCAGGAACCGGAGTAGTCAACCCGATCGGTACAGGCACTGCAGAGGGATAAAACCGCTTCCAGAGTAGCCTCGTCCGTAAAGCGGTGGAGCCAATTGTATCCAAGAACCATTTCACAAGGAGAGTCAGACGGATGACGTAGAAGTCCTGAGAAAGGACTTCTCCAGTAGGAAACTGAATCAAATAGATGCAGTTTCCGGTTGATTATTGATGAGGAGCCGTCGAGGGTACCGGAGTTTTACTGGGGGCACTGAGTACGGAATAAAGCCATTTGATTCCACAAATTTTCTAGATATAAAACAATGAGAAGAACCAGAGTCAATAAGCGCACATATCCGGGAGTTGAATCCCGCAGCAATTTGTGGTACACTGGACGGCGGAATGGATGAACATTCCTCCGTGCCAGACAGAGAGGATTTAGATAATATGAGGGATGGGGCAAGGTCAACGTAAAGGGCATTAGAGGAAAGAGCAGACGCGTTGAGACGCACCTCAGGGAGATCCCCGGAGGTCAACACAACCCGGATGGGGATCAGAGGTATAATCCGGATTGCTGATCAATTTTTTGACGACTCTGGAGTGGACGCATCTCCCTGTGGGGCGTTCCAGCCTGAGCGGAGCGACTGCTAGCTTTCTCCGGCCGCTTCTTGCAATCCTCGGCCGAATGACCTTGGCCTCCGGAGTACATGCAGAGGTTGTTCTTGCGACGACGTTCACGTTCCGCCTCCTTGATTTTACCATCAGCGCCCAGCTTGTCAGCATAGGGCTTCGAGGGGCCAGCCTGTTTGTTGGCTTGGCCACCCTTACCTCTGGCTCCGGGACGATTCCCGGGGTTGGAGTAGGGAGGAGGAGCGGAAGAGTTCCCAGGCGGTTTGGTATTGTTTCCGCTTTTGCCTTTCTCCTTCTGCTTGCCGGAGCCTTTACCGGTACGTTCTCCGGTGTTGTCCGGAGGACAGGAACGATTACCAGAACGACCAGCAGCAGCCTGCTCTAGTTCCCGCTCACGCTGCTTCTCAGCCTCTCGTCGATGATACCAGGCATCAATGTTCCGGGCCACCATCTTCACCCCCAAGAGAGTGTTGTTATGGGTGTGCCGGACCATCTCATCCTTGATGCGACGGGGAAGGCCTTCATAGAACTGATGCCGGAGCGCAGCGTCACCCCAGTCCGTGAGACTGGCCAGGGTGTCAAAGGCGAGAACGTAAGTTGCGATCCGATCACCATTTTTCATGCGACAGAGACAGATGCGATCCTCTGCATCACCAACCGGATCTTCGGGTCCGAAGTTGATGGAAAGTTCCTTGATGAAGCGAACAAAATTGTTATCCCACGCCGGGACTTTGGTATTGTAAGGGTTTGGCGTGAACCACTGCTGAGCGATGCCGCGGAGATAAGATATGATGAAATAAATCTTATCATCGTCGGTGGGGAAATCTTGGGTACGCTCGGCAAAGTGAAGATAACACTGGGAGAGGAAGGAGGGGCGATTTGTCCGGATCGGAACCATCGAAGGTGTCAGGGTTCCTGAGATTTGACTTGGTGGAGCGAGGAGCTCCGGCATTCCGGACCCAAGTTGACATAGTCTGGGAAAATTGCCGGAGAGTATCCCTCATGAGCTGATTATCTACATCAGGAGTGCGGGATCGATGACGGGGAAGACCACCGCCACCTCCACCACCACCAGGAGGAGAGCCACCTCCGGGAGGAGAACCACCAGGGCGTCTGGGGACTCCTCGACCGGGGGGTCGACCTCTGCTGGGAGAGCGTCTTCCTTGACTGGAAGGCGAATCATCGCCTCCGCCTCCAGCACCTCCAGGTGCCGGAGCGGAACGGGAGCAGGATGCCTGTTGACCGGAGTGGTGGGAACGACTACGGGATCTTTGACGCGATCCCGCGCCCGCTGGAGAGCGTGCTGGTTCTCCACCCGTCTCTTCCGGTATAATGTTCGCAGCTGACTGGTAAATAGGAGCAAATCCCAATCCTGGAGTTGCCAGAATCGGAGAATCATCGAACGCGGGCGTGAGAGGTGTGATCGGATGACGTGATGGGGTGTTGGGCGATGTGACAGTTCCAGGAACGTTGACAGGGTTTGTTGCCACAGGTGGCAAGGAACAGCGTACCGTTACTCTGAAGGGTACCGGAGTCGAACGTGTTCCGCTGGGCCGCAAACCAGGGTTGACCATAAATCGAGCAGGAGAGGGTAAGGGAACAATGGTGCTGTAGAGCCGTGATTTACAACGATCAGGGTCGTCGGGTTGTTCGTCGTAGTGAGACATGTTGTAGGATTGATTGATTTGAGTAGCGTGGATAGGTGAGTTTAATAATACCGTTACATCCAGGTCCGGGGGGAAGGGAGGATATGGCCGGTCGATGATGAACGAGGGATTACGGCGACCGAGGTATTCCGGTTGGCTACCGGACACAACGGTGATACCGAGAGAGGAAGGTGGTCGACCGGAGTAACACAACGCCACAGGACAATAAGGCGGGTGTACTATCCAAGCCACCGGAGTGAGGAGGAGAGTGAGGGGAGGATTCCGGTTACGGGGAGACCGGAGTGTAAACCCAGAAGCAACTACAGAGCGCAGAAGCAACTCAATTATTAAACTGAAGAACAGGAGTGTAGTCTAGGGTTTATATAGTACAGTACTTGTAATCTGAACATAAGGAGTTATATGAAATCCATGTGGATATTCCTAACGGGATCACCTCATGTTGTTGAAGAACAAGGAAGTGTGAGAATGGAAGATGTGAAGCATGTGGAAGGAAGTAGAGTCCATATGGTACGCACAGGATATATGAGGAACCATTCAGATAAGCCGCATTGCATTGATGACGCTTCTCCGGGGATTCCGGAGACTCTGGAGACCTGGAGTTCCCGGAATCGCCTGAGAGGTCAGCGACCGTTCTGGAATGATATCGCGATGGTGAATTGCACGGATATAATAATTCAGTGTCACCAACTTTGACCAGAAGCGAGTTTCAGGAAGATTTAGGAGTCAACCAAAGCATTTGAGCACCATCTCTAACTCAATTCCAGGCTCTTAGAAAGCATAGACTCACCCGAATTTTGTGCATAGGCAATTCAACCTCGGTGTGAGGTAGAAATTAAGTTACCCTTGAAGATCTCAGAAATGTCGTTATTCAGAGAAATCCTCAAGTGTTCGATTTGTTCCACTGGAATTGCCTTTCTAGGAATTCAGCCCCAGCGAAACCCGCTATGCCGGGTTATGCCCAAATCTGCCCAAATCTGTCGCACTTATGCTCTGATCTGCCAAAATCTGCTATTGATTAGATTAAGTCCTTTTCACGTGGCAATTCTCAGCTAAACTTTGTGTTAGGTGCCGGGGCACCTACCGATGCACTGCATAACCATCAGCTAGTTACCCCATTTGGAATCTTAGTATATACAGGTTGTGGCGTGATCGGTGATGGGTATCTTTTACACACCCATCCGCTACGCCGCTCCTGCTGTTTAATACAGAACTTGGACCAGCTTAGCCCGTGGTGGTGTGAACACTTTGGCTTTGCCTCTCCTTCTATCAAGTCATCTGTGTCCCATCTCTGTTAGTACTTTCTGCCTGTCCTTTGTGCAACAAGCTGAGTGCTATATGTAAGTATCCTGTGCCAGCGCCGCTGCCACTGTTCCTCCTTGTCCTGTCACCGAATGCTTTATCAATGCAATTGCACTGTCTACTGCCACGGAGGCGCCTGCCCGCCCATCTCTCTTGCTACATATACACACCACAAACCCTATCGGGATCTTCTCCACACTACCCCACCCGAGACTTCTGGCTCGCAAAACTTTAGCTCCTAGGAATCTGGCGAGACAACAGACTCTGATGATACTGATAATAATATAAGCTTGAGTCCACCCCTGTTATATCCGAGCTGAGGGGTTAGGATATGGGCCAACTGAACGATCAGACACCTTCCGAACCGGAGCTGAGGGCCGGACAGAACGGAACCAGAGACCGGGGTCGAATGATGAAGATCGGCGGGCTTGTTATATCCGAGTCGTCCAAGAGGTGGTACGGGGGATATAGGGCCAGTTGAAACAGATACGAAGCGAAGCGGCGGGCCGGACAGAACGGAACCGGAGTCTGGAGTCGAAGCTGGTGAAAGGCGGACTGGATGATGCTACGCCACAGAGGGGATAATTGGGCAAACATTACTGCAGGATATTGTCAGAGGGAGAGAGATGATAGAAGCGAAACGACCAGACTACTTCACGAGGAACAGGGTGAAGCAATGTTTATCATAAAACTGAAGTACAGGAGGATGTAGAGCGACATTAAATACTAGAGCTCCTTATTGTAATAAGTAAAGGAGATATGTTAGCAACCATGCGGACATAACAATAAAGGTAAGTCCGAAAGGGGAGGAAGAAGTCAGGTGACAGAAAGAACAATGTTGAAACAATAAGTAAGAAGTTGGAGGACATAGGATAATAAGGAATGTGTGGGATGGTTGTCTTGCCATGGGGTCAGAAGGTGGGAGTTCGTTCCGATGCTAACATATCTCCTTTACTTATTACAATAAGGAGCTCTAGTATTTAATGTCGCTCTACATCCTCCTGTACTTCAGTTTTATGATAAACTGTTATATCCAGGTCCGGGGAAGGGAAGGATATGGCCGGTCGATGGTGAACGAGGAATTACGGCGACCGAGGTATTCCGGTTGGCTACCGGACACAACGATGACACCGAGGGGGGAGGATGGTCGACCGGAGTAACACAACGCCACAGGACAATAGGGCGAGTGTACTATCCAAGCCACCGGAGTGAGGAGGAGAGTGAGGGAAGGATTCCGGTTACGGGGAGACCGGAGTGTAAAACCCAGAAGCAACTACAGAGCGCAGAAGCAACTTAATTATTAAACTGAAGAACAGGAGTGTAGTCTAGGTGTTTATATAGTACAGTACTTGTAATCTGAACATAAGGAGTTATATGAAATCCATGTGGAGATTCCTAACGGGATCACCTCATGTTGTTGAAGAACAAGGAAGTGTGAGAATGGAAGATGTAAAGCATGTGGAAGGAAGTAGAGACCATATGGTACGCACAGGATATACGAGGAACCATTCAGATAAGCCGCATTGCCTTGATAACGCTTCTCCGGGGATTCCGGAGACTCCGGAAACCCGGAGCTCCCGGAATCGCCTGAGAGGTCAACGACCGTTCCGGAATGATATTCCGATGGTGAGTTGCACGGATATAATAACGGGCGAGCATCGGCGATGATGACGAGAGTGATTATGGCGGGTCCAACGACGACGATGAGGACCCCTGCAAAAATCAAAATTTTCAATGTTAAAGAGAGCTTCCGTCACTCCCAGGCCGTACAGAAGCGGAACAGGGGAATCCGGGGAGATCGGTGCAGAAACCCTCCGCTGCGATGCTGGGCGTTTGGAACGAACTGCGTTACAATACGATCCCAGAGGCCCGCAACCTCATTCAGTGGATGCTTGCAGGGTGTCTTCGTGCTCGCGCGATGTTCATATACCTCCGCGATTACTACGGCCAGAACCCACTGCACCTTCGATCCCCGGGTATTCAGTACCTGATCCACCAACAAAACTCGGCGCAGCAGCGCTGGCTGCTACTTACGACTGGCGACGCTACTCCAATGTCCCGTCGTGGTGAGTACCAGGGCCTGCCGCCGGCGAGCAGGACCCGCAACGACCGTCGTCGCCGGAGAGCAAAGGCTGTGGGCGGGCGCACACATGGCGCCCCCAATGCCACCCCCCCTCCCGCCGGTCCAACTGACCATGACGGACATGGACGATCCGATGCCTGCTCCAAGTGGGTCTCAGGAAGACCCGTTCGAGCTCAGCTATCTGGGTCGGTCGCCACCTCCAGCAGGGGGTGACCCAAATGATGCTTCAAGCGCATCAGCCTCGCTGACTGTCGCCCTCGACGCGGCGTCCCGACGGAGCCCCAGACTGTAGGCACTGGGGGCGCGAACCATTAACAATGAATGGCCGACACGGACACGCACGGCACGCGCATGTTACCAAACGACGCGCGAGCGATACAATTCGTGAATTGTATCGCGCCAACAGGCGAGGGTACATCACCGGATCGTACCCGATTCATCGAGGTGTTACTGCGCGAGTTCAGCGTTTTTGGGCTCTATGAACATCATGTACAGCGCGGGCAGTGGGTTGAAGATGCACTGCCCTGGAGCACTACCCGTTCGACTGCTCCGACCTGACTCTATCGCGGGTGTTTTCATGGGCACACCAACATGGGCTGCGATCGAACAACCCTGACTCGCTGGCATTGCACAGCTACGCGGCGTCGGAACGTAACCGGCTGGCGAGCCCGGGGGGACAGCAGTTCGTCGGGGCCAAGCCACGGGGTGTCAACCGACGTGTTGAGCTGGCCTGACGGCCTGATCACCGACTGGCGCCAACTGCAGCACGGGCCCATTTGACGGGGGGTAACCACTACTTACCCTCAGCACCCCGCGGCTGCAGCATTCGCCGCCTCCGCCGCTCATATATAGCACCCATGCCTCCGGCAGCACCCCAGCCAGTTGCGGCCGACCCACCACCCGCGTCGAACCCCGCCCCACTCGCGCCCGATGTCAATATGAAGCCCATGGAGGATGGCGAGATCCCAGAGGAGGGCACCCCAGACAATGAGGGTGCCTTAATTGCACACGAAAAGAGGGCCCCGGAAGGTGGGCCCTCGACCACCAATACACAGCTGAACGCTGCGGACATCCCACTGCCAGAGGATGATGATGACTGGGAGAGTGTATACGAGGAGGGTACCGTTCAGAAACCCAAGGGTGAAGATGGCACCCCAAAATAAAGGACAAAAATTACTCCGCGGAGACGGGTACCGCTTCGGTGACACCCTGTTCGAAGACGCGTGAAATTTTCTTTGCACATATTGCCGTCGGACTCGGAGGCTCGTCCTGGGGGGAGGGGTGTAACGATACCATATACGGACCGGCCCCTATCACGGGCCGGCCCTCCTTATCAAATATATATAGTTGCTATCAATTTGTACTAGTTATATTCCGGGGTTCTCAGTGGGTGAAAGGTTAACTAACTTTCACCCTACTCTGAACTCCAGGTCTTCTATAATACATAGAACTTGGTATGGTTCACTTGGGTGATTGTCTAAATTAATCCAATCACACCTATTATAGTGTACTGTTGATACCAATCCCTGACAGGTGTTATGTCACTGTTATATCCATGTCCCGACGCCTCGGACTTAAGTCCGAGGATGGCCGAATGGCTCCGATCAGACCCCCGGCTCCGCTCCGTCGGAGCGGGATGGAACGACAGAGCGCGGCGGACTTCCTTCAGAAGTCCGTATTGCACCATAAGGCGACATCCTTATTGTCCACCTCATTCAGGACTTCTTACTTATTGTCCAAACTACTTCTTCCAAGTCACCTGACTTCTTCCACCCCTTTCGGATATAACCTTGTTGTTACTTCCGCATGGAACCTTACATATCTCCTTTCCATATTACAATAAGACCCATTAGTATTTAATCACTTAGACTACAACACTGTACTTCAGATTTATTATTAACGTTGCTTTGCACTCCCTGCAAGTAATCTGAGTTATCGCTCCGGAACTCCACCCGGAGCTCCGTCTCGTCTATCCAGTACTCCGAGACCAAGGGTAGTAACGCTCACCCTGCTCCCTAGGGGTGTAGCGTCATCCGATCCTCCGGTCACCATTTCTCCCCACTCCGTCACTCCGCTCCGCTCCGACTCTGGCACTCCGGTATCTCGGAACTCCGCCCAACTGGTCGGTCGGCCCTCTTATCCGTAGCTCAGATCTAACAGTATAATAAATCTCACCTACCTCTTGGATCTCATGTCTCACTCACTATGGCAACCCACACAACCCTTCGGGAGAACAGCAACCCGAAGGTAGTGATCCAAATCGACGTAAATCCCGGATCTTTGGCAACATCGTTACGCTTTCCCCACCGCAACAGGCTTTGGCTGGCTCCTATGCCCAGTCATTTGCTCCTGGTCCATACCGTTCCACTCCTCTCCCGCCGAACATCACTATGCGTCGGCCCTCTGCTACTCGTCCTAAGGTTTCTCCGCTTAACGCTCCGGGCCTGGTCTCTCAGCCCCAGACTCCGGAGAACCCCATCATTTTTTCCCGTTCACCTTACCCGTCTCGCCACACTCCCAGACACATCCTAGACACTGGGTCTCCCATTCCGGGCCCCCAGTTTGACTCCGACTCTGCCGGTCCCGACTCTGGACCAATCGGAGGCACATTCCCTGTCCTAACTCGGACCCCACTTCCCAACATATGGGAGGTAGCTCCGTCCGTTCGCTCCGAACATTCGGAGCATCGGGAATCTCGAAGCTGCTCTCACTCCGCTCCGCCAGGTGGCAACGGAGGCGGAAGCGGGCCTGGAAGTGACGGCGACGGAAGTCGCGCCCCTACTCCTCCGCCTAGACGCTCCGGTGGCAGTCCTGACCGTGGACGTCGCGGAGGTGGTGGAGGTGGCGGCCCTCCCCTAGGGCCTGTCATTGCTCTGGGGCCAGCTGCCCTCGAGCCGAATGAGAGCAGAGGAGAACAAGTCCTTATCGACACTCTCACCAAATTTGCCACCACCTTGGATCGGTACAACAGTCAGACCACGGCACCCCGGTCGAGCAAGTCAAACCTCCGAAACCCGGATACGTTTGATGGCACAGACCCCGCAAAACTCCATCCCTTCCTCACCCAGTGCTATCTCCACTTCGCTGAGGGTTCCCAGGACTTCCCGGAGGACGACGACAAGATCCTTTACCTGATCTCGTATCTCCGCGGCATCGCTCAGCAGTGGTTTGCTCCGAATATGTATGACCCCACGGCCATTCCGGCCTGGGACGGGAACTTCCCGGTGTTCATCAGCGAACTGACACACACCTTCGGACCGCATGATCCAGTTGGAGATGCGAAAGATCGCATCCGCACTTGCCGCATGAAACACGGCGATCGGATCGCGACCTACGTCTTGGCATTCAACGCCCTCGCTTCCCTAACCACATGGGGAGACTCCGCGCTGCGACACACCTTCTACGAAGGTCTTCCAGACCGCATCAAAAACGAAATGATGCATCACGCTTACTTGAACACCTTGTCCGGTGTCAAGCAGGTGGCCCAGCTCATCGATAGCCATTACCACAAGCGCGAGTCCGAGAAAGCTCGTCAGCGGGAGCGCGATCCCGGCCGCGGACCTGGCTCCGGTCCCCCAGGGGACTCCGGTGATCGTTCCGGGAAAACGTCGGGCAAACAGAAGGACAAGAAGGGCGGTCAATCGTCCAAGCCTTCTGGGGGCAACAACGCCAACCCTCCGCCCCAGAACTCCGGTAATCAACGCACCGGAGTGGGGAATGCCAACGGGAAAGGCAGCAAGGCTTCGGGGTCTAAACCTAAGACTCCGGCCTACGTCGAGAACCTTACCCCCGACGGGCATATCAAGGAGGCGGAGCGTGAGCGACGGCGCTGCAACAATCTCTGCATGTATTGCGGAGGTTCGGGACATAAAGCGGAGGACTGCAAGAAACGCGCCAACGCCCCCTCCGGGCGCGCTGTGCGCGCAGAGTCTTCCTCCGCTCGTCAGGAATCCCCCGACCAGTCAAAAAATTAGACAGCAACTCGGATCATACCTCCGATCCCTATCCGAGTTGTGTTGACTCCGGGGATCTCCCTGAGGTTCGTCTCAACGCGTCCGCTCTTTCACCTAATGCCCTTTACATTGATCTATCACCGTCATCAATTCATCCACCAATGGCAGTGTCAATAATGCATTATCCCACCACTGACAGCAAACCACATTACATTATTGCCTTTCATTGACAGACAGCAAAATAGGACTGTATTGTAATGTCCCGGGGTAATTACCTTACACCTCGCTAAATGTCCTGGCACCTCGGCATGCTCGTCTTAGCTGCCCCGGCCATCCCGGCCTTTCCAAATGAAGATACCAAACCTGATGGGATCACTTTTTTTACTCAAAACTGACCGCCGCTAGTGGCAATCATTACAAGGGTGTTCCCATCACCACAAAATGATATGTCATGTCCGTTTCGACCCCATAACCCCGACGACACCCGGGTAGGTGCTGAACCGGTGTACCCGGATTCCCACACTTGTCTTCGAGCTTCTATTCAAAAACCCACCTCCCACAGATAACCACATGCATTCAGTACCTCAAGAGGGTAACATACAGGGATAAATACGGGGGGTACACCCCTGATTTTTTTCGAAAAAAAATGAGACCAATAAAATATCCGACGACACCCGGGTAAATGCTGAACCGGTGTACCCGGATTCCCACACTTGTCTCCGAGCTTCTGTTCAAAAACCCACCTCCCACAGATAACCACAAGCATTCAGTACCTCAAGAGGGTAATATACAGGGATAAATACGGGGGGGGAGGGGGGGTATACCTCTGATCTTTCCCCGAAAAAAAATGAGACCGATAAAATATCTTACAAAACTCCAGTGACCAGGCTCGAACACACGACCTTGTCGGCATCAGCCAAAATCTGTCTCCCTGGCATTAACCATTAAGGTAAGCACCCAATGTTGACTGGTCAACCGCCGCCCCCATGATGTATTTATTAACACCCAGAGAGGAGTCGTAATCAGAAATCTAATCATAGCTCCATTATTGATACATGTCATTCTCGCCTTCCTCCGCTGCTTGCATCCTCGCCTCTGACCACCGTAACTCGTCACCCTCTATGTCCACCACAACTGCAGGCCCTGAACTGATATCCTCCCCCTTCAAGTAGGCTGCCGCCTTCGCCCGAATTGGTGCCCAGTCCGCCTCGAGCTTCTTGAATGTGCGCCTCTCACGATCTGCCTGCTCCAACGCGTAGGCCCGTGCTCCTTCCAATACCACAGGGTCCACTGGTACCTCGGGTTTCCCTAGCATGGTTGTCCGTGCCGTAGACCTCGCCGTCCACCGCCGTTCTTCAAATCGCCCATACTCAATCATTCACCGCATTTCTTCCTCCACCAACACCAGCTCTTCCCGCCAACGATTTGCCCGAGAATATGCTTTGCACCATTCGACTCGAAGCGTTATCCCAGTGTCAGTGGGCATTCATCTCCGTAAAAAATGCTGACAAACCTTCGTGAAGTTTTTTATCGCCCGCCTCACTTGTTCCTGACGCTGAGTACCAGATCCAGGACAGAGTCCGGTGACCCTCCCCCATCACCACTACTCCCGTTGCCGCCAGTCCATCTGCCATCCCCAGCGTGCCAAGGAACTCATCGTGCGCCTGCTCCTCCTCTCGCAGTGACCGGTCATTCAGTGCGCGCACATCATCTTCCTCCAAAATACGGAACTGGCTCTCCCACTTACCATGGCCCTTCAGCCTCAGCAGTGCCTGCCGAGCATGCCGGTAACGTAGCTTAGCTGCGTGTATTCTGATATTAATTTGCCGCAATATGCCCTGCCCCCGTGTGAGAGCACGTTGCCCAGTCCAGTTCCGAATCTTGAAGCGGTTTGTCATCGTGCATGTCCATAACCCTTGACGCAGCTGCCCCAATGCATCTGACGCCTCCCCTGTTCGGAGCCTCGCTTCCACCCCGTCCAGCCCTGGCGCACATGCCTTCTTCCTCGACGCCGCAGAAATGTCAGATGGCATGAAGAGCCGGGTGGCCTCTGGCTGCTGGTCATCTTCATCCCACACTTTCTTTTGAGAAGGTGACAAATAACGCCGCAGTCTCGGCATGTACGATCCCTGAAGCTTCCGGAACGCTTGCACTCTTGTACGCACAGCCATTCGGCGCTTCAGGATCTCCAACGCCTGCGTTGGTGTTGGATTAGGCCCATTTGCCTTGATAGCAACTGCAAGCTGTCTCCTACCGCCGCTAATCAGCCCGCTGGCAGCGGTATTTAGTCATTCGACGTACTGCATCTCTTCCAGCTCCATCCCCATCGTGATGAATGTGCTGGGTGTGTCCTCCCGCTCGACCTCTGTTCCATCGCCCGTTTTCAAGTATTCTTCCGCTGCCAGCATTATCCGTATTTCCTTCAATGTCATACCTACGTCAATTAGCGGATGAATTTCCTAAAAAGGCAAGCTCACCATCTTCCACCATCTCGTACGGTGATCCCTTCTCATTCTCGGTGTGCCGCTCCTTCTCCCACTTGTCAACCCATGCTCGCCAAGATTCCACATCTACCTCCTCCAGCTGTGCAAGTCCCTCGTGAAACACCTCAAACGCCTCCTTGTGTACCTTCCCATCTTTAATTCCTTCCGCCATTCTCTGTTTCAGCAGACGACCTGGATCAAAAATCTGAGTCAGCATTCAATATAGTCCTCAATAAATGTGGTGCATACGATGCGCGACCAGCCGCCGCCAATTATGAAAGCTGAAGAGGCCTTCTAGAGCTGTTGCCCGCGCCCCGAGCCCCATCAGCTTTGTCGATGCTGCTATTCCGTTCAAAAACTCCCAATTCTGTTCTACTGTCTCGCCGTGCGTGCGCCCCGCACCCCACAACCAATGGAACGAAAAGGCGGAGTGGCATCCAGTTTTGTGGGGTGGTAGGTGGAAGTTCGGTACCATCCATCGAACGTTCGCCCTGTCGATCTTGAGATGGAACTTTTCTGGGAGCGACTCCATTCGCGTCCAGATATTCTTCGAAAACTGGCATGCAATGTCGTACGACAGCACCAGGTATGTCAAAACAAAGCCCAATATCGACGAAAAGAATAAGAAATCCATGTTGCAGTATCTCAATTATCCTTCAGCGCTATATCATCACAGACAACGAGGAAAGACTTACCGCTCGCCGGCCTGAAGGTCACCAATCCCGTTTGGTCGCCACATGTTATGCCGAGCACATGTAACTCCTCCTATTCCCGTCACCCTTAAACCCTTTATCCGCTTCGTGTTTGCCAAGAACATGGCCTGGAAGCCCGAGCAGTTCGAAATTTCCTCCTCATCAACGTTCTTTCGAATGTGTTCCGTGTACTCCGCACGGTTGCAAAAGAACCCTGCGCCATCGTCGACGATCGGGTCCCGCTCCTCCGTGGAAACATTTCTATTGATCAACTTGAAGTTTGCGTCCTGCGACAATTCCAAGAAGTATTTGTAGCTGCAAATTTGAAAATGAGCTGACGTTCCTCAGAATTATGTAATTTCTTACCGCTGGTCCTCCTCCATTTCGTTGAAAGGTCTTCACTACGTGCACGGGTGGAATGGGAAAATGCTCGCTAAGGTGAGATAGATGGAAATATATCTCCAACTAAACACCAAAAACTAACACCAAACTACTCTCAACCACTGGTCACTTCGTGATGAACAGGTTTGTTCGGGGGTGGAAGCCAAGTATTAGGCTTATATAGATCAAGTTGTTCAAATAGTTCAAGATTGCGCAAGTTGTTTAGACTACTCGACTTCTGGCTCGAAGGAGTTCGACGGTCTAGTTGGCTACTGGTTTGTGCACTTTTAGGGTTTTTGCTCGAAAGCGGGGAGTTATGGATGGTAACGGCTTGGTTAAACCGGCGTGGGTATGTTTGTTCTACGGAAGAACTTGGATGCAACAGTAGACTTTCGGTCTTTTTGCGCAAGTGGGTCAAATCGGTCAAGTCAAGTCAAGTCGGTTGGTCAGGTCAGGTCAAGTTAATCAAGTCAATCAAGTCTGGTCAAGTCCAATCGTTCAAGTCAAATCGAGTCTATCAATCAATCAATTCGGGAATACAAGCGCTTGGTAGCAACTAGTTCGTCCGTGAACACGAAACTCCAGAACCAATGGCGGGTTTGCCAATGTCCCGGGGGAATCTGCTCGAACACGACTCTCCAGAACCAATGGCGGTTTGCCAACGTCCCCGGGGAATCTGCTGCCTAACTACTCTACTCTACTGCGTTTTTATACATGGTTCAGAAATGTATGACTAAGGAAATATTATGAGTCCATTCGGGTATCTATCCGAGCTCTGCGGCTCTGACTATTTCGGTTCTTCTTCCAATTGGCTGGTCGGGTGGCTTCCGAGGTCCACGTGAAATTGTTGTAATGTTTTGGATGAGTTGGGTGTTTTAAATTCCTTCCGCTTTCCAGTCTTCTTCAACTGTTTGCCTCCAGCCTACCTGGAGCGCACGCTGGCATGTTAGCCCTTCTAGTTCATGACTAGGCAAGATATTTGATAGTGCCCTTGTACATAGTCGTACTTTGGTCTTTGGTTCAACTTCCCGGATCACTTGGCGTCTCGTTTGATCGTACTGATCGAAGGGTTGGACTTCCCCAAATAGTTCGGTTGGCTATCCGAGATGGACGCCAAGCCGCTCCTTGGTTCGGTTGGCTTTCCGAGTTTAATCACATGCGCCCAAATGTCATCATCGTGCCTCGGTTGGTTTTCCAGGTTGGAGAAACACTTTAAGCCTCAGCACGGCACCGTTGTCACGTGGTAGTTCGCGTCGCGTCCCAAGTCGAAACAGTCGCAAGCAAATAGTTGAGCGCGTTTGGTTCAGAACTCGGAGTCTTTGTTACTGGTATAGTTCATTTCACTCCCCCTCGTAGTAGGTGGTCTGGCTGACACTTTGGCCTTTCGAATCTTATTACATATCCGTCTAGTTCGTGTACTTGGTGTTCAGCGACTCAACTATTAGTGGTACTCCCTGCCCATAGAACAGTTTGCACATAACAGGGTCTGCCTAGCCATCTGGACCATTTAGTCGGACTTGTGCGAGGTCACAAACCGCTCTATATGATAGCTTGCCAGCGAAATAGTTCACGTCTAAAATGAAAAGATTTGCCTCTTTTCACGCGTGGTCATTTTCACGGCTTATCATCGTCCCACTTGATCTTGTCATAGCCCTCTGGGATATTTACGTCTGGAACGGGACACATCCGACAGTTTGGCTCTGCTAATTCACCCTGCGCAGTTCCCCCAACTCCCGAATTAGCTTGCCCGCGCCGGCCCTCTTGAACATCTCCATCATACGATACTGCCGCACAATAGCTCGAAATGCACGCCGCCGATCCTGGGAAATAAATCAGTAAAATGATTTCACCACCGTCAACAAAACATACCGGCTGCCCCTTCTCATACGGCTTCCCCTTTTCATCGATCCCAGTCTCTACCACCTCCAGCCCATCATTGTTCGACAGCATCTCCAGCGATCGAACAAAATCGTATGCGGAAATTTTCCCCAAACAATTCTGCACCTCAAATAATTTTATCGCATTGAATGTTGCACACGTCTGAGGGTCGATCGACGTCGCCGGCCACAGGCCAGCCCGCATCAGCTGCTGCCGATGCTCGACTGTCGAGTCGCAGCCACAAAAATTCAGCTTCACGACCCGAATTCCCAGCACATCAATGACCACAAAATCTTTGTGTGCTGGGCGCGCGCGCCCGCAGAAAGTCCCCGGGATATGGCCCAGTTGAATCTGGGCTTCAACATTGAGGTTTTTCTGCATCATCGGCACGAAGAACTCCCCGTTCCATTTCTGTCCATTCAATTATTCAGCGCATTATAAGAACCCCATCGCGTCAATCGTACCTCGACCATGTGCATTGGCAGTTGACGGTGAAGCTTCACAATGCACGGCTCGCAATAAATGCCAGGCCCAATACACGTCTGCTTTGCACACCGAAAGAGTGGCTCCTCCCTCTTGCATTCTGCACAATGTGAATGAAATGAAGGCCCCCCTCGACCTTCTGCCCTCAACATCTCGTCCAACGTTTCGTCGCGGTGGTTGCGTACGAAGACCTGCATTGGTGTATCCTGTGCATCTTCAGGAAATACTTTGCGTGCTAAAATTATCCAGTGACTTACTGCGTTCGCCCAGCGCTCAAAGTGTACCATGCCCTCGCCGTCAGGCTCAGGTATGCGGAATGTGATTCCATCCGCATCCAACCCTGGCTGCTGCTCTGCTGAGGGCGGCTCCCACCATGCCAAATTATCCTCTGCCCAGGTAGGATCCTCTTCCCCCAGGTACGAAAAATTTGGACCCTCAAGCCACTGCTCTGTCCGCACATCATCTCCTTGATGCTCCGCTGCACGAGTACTCGTGTCAATCAAACTGGTGCGTGGATTGACACGTCGTCCGTCAGCAGAGAGCTCATAAGTTGTTGCCACATTTGTCTGGTGGATATACATGCCCTCGACCTGGGCTGGGTTCCCCCTTTTCCTCGTGCGGGCTGACATGATTTGGCGCAATTGATGTGATTCCGAGAACTTTGGGAATAAATCAAAGGTAAACAAGCAAAGACACCCATTTCGTCCACCATGCGTGCTAGTACGTTTTTTTTCTATCCTTCTCTACCATCCTCTCACCCACTCTCCTCATCTAGGAGGCTCTCGAACCCCCCTTACTTATGCTACTATGACCGCCGAGCAACACGCGCGTGCACACATCCTCCTGGGTAATAGCGGCCGACGACAATGTTCTCTTTCCCCAATCTCCCATGCCAGTACGCACTTGCAAGGCCAACCTACACACCTTCGCGCCGGTGCTCGTACCCACAGAGAAACCCCTCTGACCATGGCTGACCTATATGTTGGAGGTGTCCTTCCCCCTCCTTTGTCTCCCAGTCGTCCGTCACAAAGGTGTTCGATTTGCCATAGCGTCAAGGCGCACCCGGTCTCGTGGGCCCCATTTTAATATACTTTGCCTATATTTTATTAATCATGCACTTCTACAGATATTTGTGTGGGCATAGTCATTGCTACGCATGTGTTCGTCTTCATCTTGAAGAAAGCTGGAAATGCCCTACTCTTGGCTGCAATACCGTCATGAATTTCCCGCCCCACCGCCATTTTGCTGAGGAGGAAGCCCTTGCTGAAGAATATCCCGCATTCGTTACCGCCACAAGCGTTGGATATTCATGGCAGGGACTCATCTTCCCGGAGTAGATGTAGAACAAAAATTTCATAGCCGTCCTCACACAAAATTAGTACTGAATGCTCGTATAAAATAAAATAGTTCAATTTTTTCTCTAGTCTACCACAATGAACTCAAAGCTTGTGAGATGCCCACAAAGAAAAAAAACCGTAGCCAATTATCATCCGCATCGACACCATTGATCTTTGGTGTATTTTCAGGTATGTTTACCGTGATCGACGCGCTAAGGGATAATAAATCAGCGCGGAATTTTTTTTAGATTAAGCCAGGACTCACCGCACTTTGTTGCAGCAATATGGCCTTCAAGCTTCAAGGATGGTGGGTTGGCCAATGACTGAGAATTCAAAGGTGCGCTTGATCGTTGAACGCCTGGGATCCGCAATCAAGAACTCGGGAGCAATCCGGTCCGATTCGGTTCGGAAATCACGTCACCACTTCAGCCGAACTTGCGGGTTAAGGGATAAATCAGTGCGGAAAAATAAGCACCAGACTCGCATTTTGTGGCCTTCAAGCTTCAAGGATGGTAGGTTGGCTGAGAATTCAAAGGTGCACTCAATCGTTGAAAGGCCAGGATCTGCGATCAAGAACTCGGGAGCAATCCGGTCCGATGCGGGTTCCGAAATCACGTCACCACTTCAACCGAACCTGCTTGACATCTCTTGTCATTCACGTTCGTTCTCGCTTGCTCGTTCCTCAACAACACCCAACGGTGCTAAGACTTACTCAACACCTCAAGGCTTCATGATCCAAACCGGTCCCGGAATTTCCGGATGTCCGCAACCTCCCGCACAACTGTGCAGATCACCGCGTGTAACCTACCACCGACCACCATGTGCAAATGCCACAAGACCCAGAACGTTCGTAGCTCCCCGCGCAAACCCAGAGGTTGCAAGGCCAAGGCCCGTGCAGGCCATCGTGACTGTAAGCAATTTTTGTTTTCTTTCTTTGTAGCCGCCTCCAATCAATAAATTTCAGCGAGATATTGGATGTACATTCATGATGTATATCGGCGCCAACGGGCCGCGCTTGGACTTATTCCCGGTAAGCACAGTTCTGTGTGTTTTCCGAAATGCAGCTGATTAGGCTCTGTTCCGTTTAGCTGTTGCTGCTGCACAAGGTTGGGGTCAGTGTTTCCGTTTTTTCCGGAATGTTTTGCTGATTTCCGTGATCCTTAGCGGATCCATGGGAACGAACATCGTGGCACGGCATCAGGTGGACAGATGGGAAGGTTGATCAAAGCTATGTTTTATCTTGGCGCCTGATCCTTTCTCGTATTCCGGAAAACCATGACGTTGAAAATCCACAAATGTTGAATTTTCTTGATTGCTGAACTTCTGTTCTCAAATAAAATAACAATGTCCCCGAACTCATTAGACCTCGCTAGCATCTTCTTTTATCAAAAGCACACCTTTTCGTTGCATTCTTGCATCAACATCACGATTCTCGTGATGATCGCTGGTGGGTTCTTCATCAAGATCACGATTTCTCACCATGATGTGGTCGTAATCTTGTGTCGTAATCTTATATGGCGTTCATTCTTTTATCTACACTTCGGTCAACTCATTCCTCCCTTTCCCCCCCCCATGCTTCCGTTCATAGGTGCTGCCTTTGGTGAGCCATTCTTGCTTTTGAAAATTTTTATTCCTATTGTGCTCGGACTCAACGGGTGGAGCCGACCCTGGAGCTGGCCTGCGAGTTCGAGCGCCCCATTTAAATTTTTTCTTTGCACTCGGACTCAACGGGTGGAGCCGACCCTGGAGCTGGCCTGCGAGTCCGAACGCCCCGTTTAATTTTTCTCTCGAGCTCCTGTCTGCGTTTTATTTTTCCTATGTCTCACTAACTGTTTTTTTGTGTTCTTTCTTAGCACCCAAGCCGCGTTCAACGCGGAGCGGGGCTACCTTCTCCCCGTATGCTGTGGCTAATGTCGACATAGCCGACTTCATGCGCCGTGAAGAGGAGGAAATTGAGACGCGGGTCATGGACGAGGAGCTCGTTGAGCTCGAGCCCATTGCCATTGACCTCAACCTTGACTTAGATTTTCTTCCTCTGTACCTGCCATCCGCGTCGCTTCCCCCGTCAACAAGCGGCGTGCAACACTCTCAGCA
>JARJCM010000797.1:0-19922 GCA_029233265.1 Mycena alexandri | reverse complement strand
GCGCTAGCTGAGGCAATGCGAAGGGACCAATCATAGGGGTATAGGAGTATACCCACCAGCAGGTCAGGTGATGGACGCGACGCATCCAAAGAGCCTAACGAAGACAAATAGCGGAAACAGTGAATTCATGTTGAGATGGAGCAGTGGATGAACGCTAGGATGTTCAGTCCGTAAGATAGCGGGGTGGGGTGGAATGGCGGATTATGAGCAAGCTGCACCGGGAATAGTAGTTCCGGAGTGGAGTTGCACATGGAGAGTTGCTCGGGTGCAGACTAGCACGCTGAGAAAGGCAATTATACCCGGCTTGGCTGTCGAGATGGTCAGATAGTTGGCCAGCTAGGCAAGCCTAGACCACGAATGGACCGGCTCGTCTTCTGGGGCAGTCGCATGACCAGAACATCGGCCTTTTTACTCATTTCTCTTTACCTCATCATTCTCTCTGAACAGTATATAAAGCCTCATAAAATACCGCTAGAGACCAGTTCATGCCCCGCTCATCGCACTGTCGATAAGGGTGTGCTCAGGCCAGTCGAAGCGGAGATAAAGTACCTTCTCTGTTGTAGTCCAGTCTTAAGAATCGCAGCGTTGTTTGTTGGATCCAGAAGTAACTGTGTGAACCAATAAGTCGAAGCTTCGCGTTGGGAGTTTGTGAGCGGTGCCATTCTCCACGTATAAATCAGGACCGAGAGCACAGAGTTTAAGTTTGAGAGTTGCGGCTAGCTTTGTGGTGGACTTCAGTGGTAGCTACGCATTGGTGACCAGGAAACGCCTCCCGTAAAACGGACCACGCCCGGCACGCACTTTGGTAGAACTGCCAGTCGATTCATTGACCGACTAGTTGAGCTAAGAGAATACTCGGGGTCCTTAATAAGCCCAAGTGTAACAGAAAAAGAGCTTGGATTCGAGGAGTCTAAGTCGGCCGTTAGCAGTATCAGCTAGCCAAGCTATAGAGGAAGTGCAGGAGAAGCAGCATAGTCCATTAGTGGAAGTTTTCAGATAGACACTTCATTTACCTCGCCTAGGACGACTGCACTTTGTGCGTCCGCCTAGTAAACATCCTTATCACCCCCCAAACCTGTACATCCCAACCTTGGGAAGTCTTGTTTCGGAACGTCAAGGGTAGCTAGCGAATAGTGTGGTGTTTGTTTAGTTGGGATAGTTGAGGCCATAATTCAATTCCCGTTGTGCTAGGAATCCAAAACCAGTAGTCGCATACTACGGCTCGGACCCGAACTCACTGAGAAGACGAGCTTAGTCTTAGTGAAGTATAATAGGGGATTTGGTGTTGTGTTAGGTTTTGTGTGTGGTGTTAGTGTTCAGCTAGCCCGCATTCAGAGCTTATTTAGCCCATTTTCACTGTTAGCGCATCTTGCCCGTTTCAACGTCTTTCACGTCTTGCTAAGACGCGAAAGATGCGAAAGATGAAAGCGCACATTTACTGATGCTACAAGAGCTCACGCGAGCCCACGCGCAGATTGTTAAAAACGCGATGGGCCGACGGAGCACCACAGGCGTTCGCGAAATGCAGCGTCTCCACGTGCACTGCCGCCCACAAGACGACGCCAAGACCACGTCATCGGCGCGGAGCAAGACAATGCTGGACCAGCCAGCCAACCCTCGAGTCAAGTTCTCAAGCTCCCCAATCCCGCGCGATTCAAGTTCACCGACATTGATTCAACCCAACCAAATATATTAATTTTCACGCTCATAATCGGACACTCCCCAGAAGTAACGCCCCGGTCACACGTCACGCGCACCTCCCTTACATTGGTTTGCATTTTCTATCACCTTTGACTGCAGGAATCCCCGTTCAACCTGGGGGTCGGGGTGATGCGTTCGATTCGACTCTGCCGGTTTATTTTTCTGCTGTTGCGTGCACAGCGCCATATTGCTCACAACTATTCAAGAATAATGCCGTTTGGCTTTGGCAAAATAGCCTAAAGTTCAACGATTCAGAAGATGTTGAAGAGTTGCCGGCGTTCTTTGAGAATATAGAGTCGGTTGCGGCGAGAGTGGGAGCATCGAGTGCGAAGGATTTGAAGTGGATTGCCCTTCATTACTGCGAAGCCCAGACGAAGGAGAACTGGAAAGCGCTAGCGTCTGCGAAGGAACCCTTCACATGGGAAGAATTCAAGGCGGAAGTGCGAGCTAGCTATCCTGAGTTGAAAGAGATTGAAAAAGGGTCTCTGAAGGAGCTGAAGAAGCTGGTAGAAAAAACCGCTCATAAGAAGTTGCAAATTAGTGACACTGCTGGATTGCAACAGTACCACCGGAAATTTCGTACTATGGTACAGAAGTTGCTGAGGGGTACACCAAGGATTATAAATCGGGAAATAGTGAAGTTTTACCTTACTGGTCTTACGCCCTTAATAAGGCAAGAAGTCAGAAGTGTAATACGAACTACTCCGAAGGATAGCCTAGGTTCTTATAAGAGGGCTGAAGCAGCGTGGAAAAGCAGTAACCCGGGAGTAGCCTATGTTGCTCCGGAGCGGGACGAAACTGACATGTATGAATGGACGGATCTGTTGGATGTGGCAACTAGGATTTCAGAGGAAGAAAGTCTCAACATGTTTGGACTGGACTCGTATCCTACTGCGGACACGAAGAAGGGCACTGGTACAGTCTTGATGCAGGGGGACACCACTGCGGATAGTTTATCAGATGTGAAGGCGCTAGCTAGTAAATTGGAGAAGTTGGAAGCCGAGAATGTTAAGACGCAGAAAAAGATGGCAGAGGAGAAAGCCGCCTTCGAAAAGGAGGTGGGCAAGCAACTCGCTAACTCTTTTGCGACTCATATGGACAAGTTCACTTCGGACCAACATCGAGAGCTGCAGCAGATAAGGAAGCAGTGGAGGCGAGCAGAGCGGTTAATTCTGCTAGGCCCGCTTCTGGGGCTAACAATACTATGCCGGCTTTTGTGAGGAGATCGGGTGGAACTGCGAATATGCTGTGCTACTATTGCTATGAAGAAGGTCACTTTATTTTGGAGTGTATCCATTTAAAAGAGGACGTTAGTAAGGGCAGAGTTCGTATGGATAGCAATAACAGGGCAAGGCTTTACGATGGAAAGACGATTCCTAGAGAGCCCCCGCAGAAATCCCCCAGGGACAAAGCTAGGGCATACTTT
Source organism: Mycena alexandri (assembly GCA_029233265.1). Classification (NCBI taxonomy): domain Eukaryota; kingdom Fungi; phylum Basidiomycota; class Agaricomycetes; order Agaricales; family Mycenaceae; genus Mycena; species Mycena alexandri. The sequence continues at coordinate 16,795 of JARJCM010000797.1, read as the reverse complement.
GAGAATCGCGCGCTAGTCAGCCAGAACTATGATGAGACCTTTGACCAATACTTTGGCACAGCAGATGAGGAGCCGGAATCTTCGACGATGTGGGATCGTAGAAACCCAGGTAGTGAGGAAGCATTTGACCAAGTGCTAACCGCTCTGCAGGGGTTAGGCAAAGCCTACGAGACTAGATCTAGAGGACCAGCCGGATCCACAGAGGGTTTTTGAGGGCTCCAAGGAAGGGGGCACCCGCCAGAAGGAAGCCCCCGGAGGAAGGCCCCTCGGGATCCGTACCACAGAAAAGACCAGAAAATCGTCAGCAAGTTGAAGTAGTGATTGAACCAAGTGGGAGTAGAACCGCTAAACCAAAAGCCACGGCAGAAGTTGAAGTACCTGCGAGGCAACCAGAGGCTGGAAGGAGCAGACGAGCAACAGTAGAGGAAGTTGAAGACTCAGAAGATGAACGCGACTACGTGCGGCCTAGAAAGTAAATGATGAATTACCTTTCAGGAACGTTGTACCTATGGAGGAAGCGCCTTCAGCGCCAGTCCTGCCGCGAAAACCTACTGCACCTTCAGCTAGCGCTGCTAGAGAACCGGGCCCAAAGCGAAAGAGAGCTGCGAAAAACACTGAGAAAGAGAATTCGGCAAATATTCGTCTTGTCGAGGAGATTCGCAACCTTCAAGTACCTACAAAGTTGGGAGATTTGATAGACAGTAACTCGAAGTTGTTACGTGCTCTGGCAGCAGAGGCACCCAAGTCCCGATGGGTCAATTTTGTGAAAACCACAGAAGGGGACATACGGGCATCAAAATTTTCAACCCTCTCTGTAACACAGGTTTACGAGGAAGGAGAGCAAGGCGCTGCTAGCGACGAAGAGAGCGTGCTAGGGCCGGTTGATTTGAACGAGAGATTAGAACCCACGGACTTGACCATAGTGGATGAGAAGGGGTATGCAATGAAGATGCTTATGTTCGATACGTTCCCGGAAGTTGTTACCACAGCCGACCATGCGTTAGCTGAGGGAAGCATTATTATCGGAGACCCTGTCTTACAGTATTTTGAGTCGCTAGCCCCGGACCAAAAGCCAATGGATATCAAGCTAGCTGTGGCCCCGTTGTCAGGAAAACTTCGTTGTTTATTCCCGCATGTGAGAGGCATAAAGGTAGAATCTATCGCAGATAGTGGGTCTCAAATCGTGTCGATGAGTCTGGAAACAGCTCTGAAGCTAGGCTTAGACTGGGGATACCCGGATGACCATTCTTATAGCAAGTAGCCAATGAACAAGTACAGAAGACGTTGGGGCTAGCCAAGAATGTGCAATTCAAATTTGGGGGTGTGACCTTATATCTCCAAGTGCATATTCTGAAAGCAGCACCGTATGATGTTCTACTAGGGGAGACCATTCGAGATGTTGGCAGAGACTGTTGTAGCGAATAAGAAGAATGGGGGATGTCTTCGTGACGCTCACGGATCCTTTCACGGGAGTTCAAAGTACTTACCTACTTTCCCTAGGGGTCATGGTGCGGAACAAGATGCTCCTAATTCTAACGCTAGCACAGACGGCTCAGCTAGCAGAGAAGTCCCGCAGGATTTTTGACATTATTCGATGAACTCGACGAGGAGGGAGAATTAATGACGGCCTGGGATTTAGACGCAGAAGGAAATTTGGTTTGCATTGGATATGCGAAGCCAAAAGACGGAAAGATAGCTACAAAGGAGGATCAGCGGACCGCATACTTGTGTGCATCCCAGTCAGCGTTCAAAGCGGATGAGGCTGCTACGGCACTGTTTCAACAGTACCTAGGCGACCTGGAGCCAGAGAAAGGCATGGATGTATTCTGCTTTGATCAGGCGGAAGAGCCGCAGAGACCGACAAAATCGAACCGTGAGAAAAAGAAGTGCCGGCCCGGTAAGAAGATGCGAGCCAGGACGGTATTCTTGAGTAAACAGGACGATTCTGACAAGGACCCACTAAGCTAGCGCCCGGTAAAGCGGAGCCAGCAAAAGGGGGAGGTCTAGCTAGCCCAAGAGTAGGAGTGACAAAAGCGATGCCGGCTATACCAACTGTACCTAGGCAGTATATGATGCGACAGGAAGGAAATTCGGGTACTAAGAGGACGAGAGTCTCTCCTCGCTCAGTAGATCCTAAAAGTGGCAAAGTTACTACGCTAATGGGCAAGAAATATAAACCGGTAGCTGATAAGATCAAACCGATTCTTGGCGAGCTTCCAGCGAAGTTTAGGATAGTGCGGAACATAACAGGAGATCCGTTGGCAGATATGCCAACGTTGAGCACTCACCCTGGAAAATTTGTTCCCACTGGAAGATACACGGCAGAAAGACAGGCTGAGTTCAGGAAAACGCATGAGAATGGATTGATGAATGAGACCGAGCTAGACTTGGCCGATGAATTCATGATGAAACATAATCAGCATTTTGCCTGGGAGGATTCAGAAAGAGGGCAGTTCAAACACGAATTCTTCCCGCCTGTGGAAATACCTGTAGTACCTCATACTCCATGGGTGTGCTCGCAGATTCCTATTCCACCGGGACATTTCGAAGAGTTCTGCAAGAACATCAAGCTCAAAATTGATAATGGTGTTTATGAACCCTCGAATTCTTCGTATAGGACGCCTATCTTCGCTGTGATAAAGAAAGACGGCAAGTCGTTGAGGATTGTACATGCCTTGGAGCGCTTGAACGAAAGTAACGATTCAGCACTCGGGTGTTACACCTGGTACAGAGCAGCTAGCTGAGCATTTTGCGGGAAGAGCCTGCGGTGCAACGCTAGATATGTTTGTGGGGTATGATAATAGAGACTTAGCTGAAGGATCTAGGGACTATACTACGTTTCAAACGCCTTTTGGTGCTATGAGGCTAGTAAAGCTACCTATGGGATGGACAAATTCTGTTCCTATATTTCACGATGATGTTACTTACGTCTTGCGAGATGAGATCCCTCATGTAACGATCCCCTACATTGATGATGTTGCTGTACGAGGACCAGCAACGAGATATGAGACAGAAGACGGAGACTATGAGAGAATACCAGAAAATCCCAAAATAAGGCGGTTTGTATGGGAACACTTTCAGAACTTGAACCGAATTGTCACTAGGATGGGCTATGCTGGGGGAACTTTCTCTGGTAAGAAGCTAGTCCTATGTGCAGATAGGTTTACAGTGGTCGGCCATTTATGCTCGTATGCAGGAAGGGTTGCGGACCCAGATAGGATCGCAGTTATCAACAATTGGGGGCCTTGCGCGAATTATACGCAGGTCAAAGCGTATCTTGGTACTACGGGAGTTTTGCGTAGTTTCATTGAGAAGTATGGGGACATTATTGCACCCATTAACGACTTAACCAAGAAAGACGTACCATTTGTATGGACAAAGGAATGCGATGAGGCGCAAGCACAGATACGAGAGAAATTGAAGGACTGTCCAGTACTCAAACCTTTGAACTATGAATGGGACTCGGAGATATTTCTACAAGTGGACACCTCGTGGAAAGCTATTGGTATAATTATCTATCAGCTAGACCCGAGGGACCCCAAGAAGAAGTACTTCGCCAAGTTCGCTTCTATAGCGCTAGGCAAAGTCGAAGCCAACTACTCGCAACCAAAGAGGGAACTCTACGGTTTAATGAGAGCACTTGAAGCCATGTATTATTGGATATTCGGTGTTCGCAGGCTAGTGGTAGAGACCGACGCTAGCTATATCAAAGGGATGATCAGGAATCCAGGCATGGGACCTAATGCGACGATCAACCGATGGATTGAGAAAATTCTTATGTTTCACTTCACTTTGAAGCATGTACCGGGAATAACTCACCCGCCGGATGGTTCATCTAGACGAGACACCTTTCCAGGGGATGAACAGTTCGTTAATTCTGAAGAGGGCTATGATCAGAATGAACCTCCTAAGGATCATGAAGATACAGACACTAGTCGGCCTCCTTTGGAACTAGATGAATTTAAGCACCTCATTGATACTAGGGGCGGTTATCTTCAAATGACGGATATGGCTACAGGCCTTGAAGACTTTGATGAACAGTACCTTATGGAATTTGAACTGGAAAAGAAGGTAGCGGCTAAACGCAAAGGGATCTATGAGAAACTTGGTATGGAAGTACCGGAATATGTGCTAGCGATGGAACCTTTAATTCCAGACTTGGAAATGAAATGGGATCCAAACAAGAGAGAGAACTACGAAGAGGATCGTAGGTCAGAAGGGAACAGAAAGAGAGATGCTAAGCTGCTGTTAATAAAAGCGTGGTTGAATAACCCGTTGAAACGTCCAGATGGGATGAACAATGATGACGAGTATAGGTCGTTCATGAGATATGCTTCCCATTTCTTTTTGAAAGGGGGGAGGATGTATCGGAAAACGCTAGACGAAGGCATGGCACACAGGCTAGTTGTGGACAAGGATCATCGGATGTACATGATGAGGGCAACTCATGATGGACTAGGACACCGAGGTATTTTTGCGACGAGAAGTCAACTTCTACAACGATACTGGTGGCCAGGATTGGAAGCAGATGTGGAGTGGTATGTTCACTCATGCCATTTATGCCAGACTAGGCAGACCACTCTATTAAAGATCCCGCCGGTTGTTACTCATACTCCTAGTTTGTTTCATACGGTGCATGTAGATGTCATGGTTATGGGTGCAACCTCCAATAAGTGTGGGCTAGCCGTCGATGCTAGATGCTCATTATCGAGTTGGGTGGAAGGCAGACCTTTAATCAAGGACAATGCGGCGCAGCTAGGCATGTTTCTGTTCGAAGATATAATCTGCAGATGGGGCTGTCCACAGAGGCTAGTTACAGATAACGCGCCACAATTCAAAGCGGCGGTATCTTGGTTGAAGGAGAAGTACAGGATTCCGAATATACAGGTTTCACCCTACAACTCACAAGGCAATGGGAAGATTGAGAACGGACACTTTTCGTTGAGACAGGCGTTGTACAAAGCTACAGGCGGAAACCCAGCCAAATGGTTCTGGTTCTTCAACCTAGTACTTTGGTCAGACCGGATCACGATTAGGAAAGGACTTGGATGTTCACCGTATTTCATGGTTACCGGCGCTCATCCAATATTACCACTCGACGTTGAAGAGGCTACCTGGCTAGTAGAATTACCAGGCAGGGTTCTGACAGACTCTGAGTTGATAGGCTTCAGGGCCCAAGCGCTAGCCAAGCATGTTCAACATGTAGAAGCTATGCGGGCTAGAGTAGATCATAACAAGAGGGTCTCTGTACGAAAGTACGAGAGATATAACGAGAACAACATCAGAAACTATGATTTCCAGCCAGGAAGTCTAGTATTGGTGCGACATACGGGTGTTGAAAAGTCGTTGAACGCGAAAATGGAGCCAAGATACTTAGGACCCATGGTTGTTATTCGAAGAACCAAAGGGGGAGCGTACTTGGTAGCGGAAATGAATGGTGCTATGTTCCAAGACCGGATAGCGGCGTTTAGGGTAATTCCTTACGAAGCTAGGCATGCGATTCAGATTCCAGCCAATATCCATAAGTTCATTGATATCTCGAAAGAGACGCTAGACACACTCGTGAACGATGACCCTTCACCAGCTAGCTCGGGGAAGAAGACGAGGGGGTATAGAGGAAAAGATCTTTGGTTCGATAAAGTAAAGTTGAGAGTAACGCCAGAGGACTTTGAACAACCCGAAACTTCGGATTCAGAACTGGGAAGCGATGAAGAGGAAGAGGCGTTCAGATTAGATGATGAACCCGAAATACAGGGAGCTAGGCGATCTAAACGCGCTGGTAGACGCAGCTAGCAGGCTATTACATGATCAGAGACGGAGTAAAACTGGTGGACACCAAAATTAGGGGTCAGCTGGTGTTGAAATGTTGAGAGGAAGTGTACGCACGTAATATTTCGAGGAGTATTATCGGCGCCTGCAGCAATGAGCTCGTCTAAGCGAGTTTGGACATAGCCATACACAGAGGGAGAATAGCCGTAGGTAGAGAACTCGATGCCGAGGGCGATCAGCTCTGGGAGATCGGTTATGGCATTAATCTTGTCCTTATACTGAGCTCGGATACGGTTGAAATAGCATCGTTTGAGGTGTTGGAAGGCTGCTTTGACGGAAGGCATGAGCTCGTCTAGAGTGAACTTGTCTCGCCCGAAAGGGAAGCCTGCAAAAATGTTTCGAAATTAGGAAGCGTTGAACTTTAAAGAAGATGTGTTTCTAACTGGCAATGATTTGGTCCCTATTGGTTTGGCTATACTGGATGAAGTTGCCGCGAATAAGGTGGTGGCAGTCGTCTAACTGACGGCGTTCACACCAGTGACAACATCGACCCCAAGTGTAGACGAGGCAGACGAGGCCATCGGCGACGCAGCGTGGACAATCATTTGCGGCCTAAGTTGAGGCTAGCTTCAGTGGGGTATCAAGGAGGTGTGCCTAGTCGACGTACCTTCTGGTCTTCCAGCATATACAGACAATATTCGACAAGGATGTTGCGAGGAAACATGCTGAGTGCGGCTAGCGAGAGACAGGAAAGGCGGAAAGAAGTTATAGGAGTGCCGCTAGCGGGTTTAGTTTAAATAAGTGGACGACTAGCCGGGACCCTATATGTTGAGCAGAGCCAAGACGACCGATCAGACTTGTCAAAACACGTTGAATTGGCAAAGTACTATTGGAAGATAAGGGGCTGAGGGAAACTCAGAGCGGTACCACTAGGATACTTGTAAGAAACAGAGTCCATGATGCGCTAGGTTGAGCTAGCAAAGTGTGCCCTGTTGAAGGACAAGATAGAACGGTACGGAGCGCGAATACGAGGCAGTTGCGAAGGAGTGTGTTCGATCGAGGATTAACGTTGATCGGTTGGTGCTGGCTCGGCGCAAAGGAATGTGATGGTCGAAATATGATCGGTCGGAAAATTCTGGCTGAAGATATTAAGAGATAGGTCGTGTAGAGGGTTGAAATGGCTCACTAGGTAACTAGTCGGACAGGAAACCATCTATGACGCCTTCTTCGATCCGAACACGAACGGCAGCGAGACTCTCCAAGAGATGAGCGCGGAGCTGGAAGAAGTGTTGCATGCGGAAGCCCGCAGCAGCCACGTCTTGGACCAACTCGGCCTCGCGACGCTGAAGAAATTTAGGGTCGACAGGCAGAGAGTCGCCAGCGTCCAGGAGCTTCGAAACACTATCAACGACGGCTTGGGTAACGTCTTTGGCACGAGCTAGGCTTGCGTAAATAATTGCGGCATAGATCGGGTACAGACTAACCTGGGACGGCAACATCAGCCTCGACATCGTGGGTTTGAGATTTCGTGCGACGGCGCTTGTGGGGATTCTCTGGAGGAGTAACGATAGTAGCAGCAGGAGCCTATCAGCGGTTCAGGATGATACAAGGCGAAATTAAAGGAAGCTAGCTCACCAGAGTAGCGGCAGCCGGCTCCGTCTAAGGAATTAGACGTGAGCTAGCAACGCAAAAAGGAGAGATATTGCGTACCTTCTTGCCAGTCTTCTTCTGAAATAAAAAGCGGATTGAGCCCTAGCATCTACGAAGGAACAACTAGAGAACGAACTTTCTTAGGTTTCTCGGTTTCCTTGGAAGGAAAGGTAACGGGGTCGTCGATAATGATCACCGAGTCGTCCTTGCCATGCGAAGTACCAGAAGTACCAGGATCGTTGGCAGAACCAGTCTTTAGAGGGCAAGTAAGCACGGAATGCCCAGGAGATGTACAGTAGCGACAAGTAGCCACCTAGAAAGCGGTGGTGAGCAGGAAAAGAGACTAGCATGTTCAGAGGAACTGGCCTTTCTCTTGAAGTGAAGCGAGCCAGAGCCGGCGCCAGAGCCATTGGTAGAGCCATTGTTGGGTCCAGGGTTGGGGCTAGTGCTATCCTTGTCCACGTCCATCTTTAAACCGTTAAAGTTGACGACGAAATAAGTAATATCTGACGAATACCTCGTCAGTAGGAGCGCTAGGGGCAACAATCTCCAACACACTCTTCGCCTCGCCTTCAGACTCGTCCTCAGAATCGGAGGGAGGAGCAGGAAGCTCGGCGGGAGACGGCTAGCAAGAAGGAAGACCGCGAAATGAGTCAAAGAAACGAGCTAGCAAAGGGACGCACCTGAGCTTTGCCTTTACCGCAAACGGGGGGCTTCCTGTCGCAGAGTTTCTGGCGTTGCTCTTCATGGAATTGAAGCATCCCGTTGATCTCTGCCATATGGGCAGTGGGAGCCTTGTAACCATTTTTGACGGCAACGGCGACCGAGTCGCGAAGCGTATAAAGGGCCTCGCGAGTAGCCTGATACGGAGTGAGAATGAGGGATTCCTTGAACGGAGTGTACGCGGCCTGTGAAGGCATTATAATATCAGTGATCGTCGGAGAGAAGTGGCTATGGAGAACTCACACAACGATCCACAGCATAATCCAAAGTACGATGCCTCAGAGTTGCAGAGACATCGGAACTGAGGCTCTGGAAGTCGGCGACAGAAGATAGCACCTCGGAAGACGCATTAGCGAGAGCAACAGGCGGAGCGCGGGGAGGCATGGCCTGTTGGGTCGAGAACGGACAAAGTCTCGAACGCTAGCAGGTCAGCTTTTATGCAACTCCGGTTGATAGCATGTTGGTTTGTGCAGATGAGATAGAGCTAGCGAGCAGAAAGCAGCTGACTAGTCGAAACTGTTTGGTAGATGTTCCGAACCTGTATGGAAACGCTTAACCGGGGACGGTTAAATGTTTAGTAAAGGGGAGAGGGCAGATCGCCACAAGGGAAGGCTAGGCGTGTGATACAATACGCATGCTTAAATTTATTTTTGAGTGTTCAATAGCTGTGCGCGCGAGTTGCTATAAGTTCCGATAGATAAGGTGGAACGCTAGGTTCAGTACTTGAACGCAGCAGAAATGCTGGCGATCCTGGACTTTGAATCTAAGCAAAAAGGCGAAGCTTAACAGTCACTCTTCCCTAGAAATAAGGACGAGAGGACCAGAGATCCTGCCGGAAACCATGGAGTCGGAGCGCTATTTGCAAAAATCAAGCTAGCTGTGCAATTTGGAATACAACTGGATCCGCTAGCCCGCATGGTGGGTTTGATACGGAACAGGAACCATTTCCAAAATGTTTTGCGAAGTTGTGGTTGAGGTAGACGAGGTTTACCTATGCAAGCAGCATGAAGGAAATAGCTATAGCACTAAGCTAACTAGCTGTAACCAGAGGCTGGTCAAGAAACGAGAGGACAGACGAATCGAGCTAGCTAAGCGATGATATTGATGATTGCGAAGCTGCCAAGATAGAAGGACGTAGTAACCCCAATCAGTAACGATCGGCGGGAACGCTTAGACCGGGATTGATGAGCTAGGCGATGTCATTCGCTAGGCAGGGTGAAACGAAACTTTCAAGAGACGTCTGGGATATCGAATGGGGCTGGTAACAGATGCATGAACGTTGAGCTATCAATGTACAGGGCTAGCTAGCTGGAAAACACCGTCTAGTGACTATTCATAGTAGACTTTATGGGTAAAAAGAAGGCTAGCAGGCAGCGAAGCGAATGGACAAGGAGCAAACATGCAGCTGGGGAATCTACCTTGAAAAGGCTTGTTTAATACCGTCAAAGGGTAAGGCTAGCACGCCAGCTTTATACTGGAGGACGCTGGCAAGTACTTTACAAGATTAGTGAACTCGCGCGGTTGAGCGATGAAATGTTCATCTTGCGACGTTTTGTTTCTATTCAAATAAGAAGCAACAAACTGGGCATAGTTCAAGTTAAGCACTTATACTAGCTAGCGTGGCGCACGCGGACATTGGACAATCGAAAGAGCTAGCCGAGTAGACATTTGCGGTTTTTGCAAGTGCGAATTCTCACGCTTATTCACACGGTGAATTAGGCAATCGAGTTGCATTTGAGAAACTAGCTACGTTACAACTACTACAAAGACTATGATAATCGTATCCTAGCTTTTGAGTCTAAGTAGTGTGTAAGTAGTAAAGGCAAAATTGGGGGACTAGTGGATGTGCGATGTGTAGATAAAACAAAAAATAATAATAAAAACGCAATTGTACGAGACGCGGTCGACAACCCTCACTCGCCCGCACCAACCTCGTCCGGGACCTCAGGAGCTGGAGGCATCGGAGTGTCTGGCGATGGGACCGTCACTGCTGGAGCGGGAGGCAGGAGGTCGAAGTCCGTAAGACCAGCGGAAGGTGGCGCGAGAGGCGTATGGAAGGAGTTGAGCGGTGAATGCGGCTCGGACTCGACCAAATGGCGCACAGGAGATGTCGGATTCGCCTCGAGGTGCTCGAGTTGACGCTGCTCCAGGGGCTTGGTTCGGAGAGCACGGGCAACCACCGCTTCCACGTGGGCCTTGTCGTGGGGATGAGCGAAGAACATGGACATGACCTCGTCCATGTTCTGGTCGGCGGCATTGGCGTACGTGAGGATGACGTCGTCGTTGGCACGGTTGAGCTCCTCCGAAGCACGAGTGAAGAGGCGATAGTGAAGTTCGGCGGTGCGGCGCGCGCTGAGCGCATGAGAAACCGATTTGACGAACGCTAGCCAAAGAAAAGAGTTTAGCTAAAGAAAAGAAAGCTATAGAAGGAGACTTACCGTCCGATGAGAGTGCGTGGAACGGACGCAGCTTCTCTTGGAACGAGATCTCCTCGGTGGGGGAATACGAGCGAGAACACTTAACGCCACCGTGCTTGCATGGCTCACAGCGAGTGCCGGGTGCACCAGCACTGCAGGGGAGGCCGCGGTTGTTGCAGCTGATGCAACGAACTGGGGTGTCGGACCACAGAGTTGGCGACAACCAATCCGAGATGAATACCTCGGGGGCGCGAATCTGCGCGGCGAAAGGACGGGCCTGTCCACGGATCCAGTCTAGGAAAAGTCAGTCTCTGGACTCATTTGAAAACAGAGGACTTACCACCTGGGGGCGCGGGGTCAGAGTTCACGATAGCACGAAGGAGCTCCTCACGCGATTGCGGAGGAGGCGACGAATCCACGGAGGGAGCGGACTTGGAGGTCGACGAGGCGGATTTGGGCTGCTTCAAGACGACAATCTTGTCACTAGGACCAGACGCTCTCGAAGAAGTAGCGCTATTCTCGGGCTGCATAGCAGCACGACGAGTAGGGCGCGACGACGACGAAGAAGCGGTGGTCCCAGAGCGCTACCAAGTCGCGTTAGTAAAGAAAATGAGAAAAAGGCGCATGCGACGCACCTTTTTGGAGGATGCAGGGGTGGCTTCGCTCTCCGCCGAGCCGGCACGACCCTGAGTAAACAAGTTTATCAGAGGACGACCTACAAGGGGAGAGGAAAATCGCACCTTTGCGTTGGTACGAGTCTTCTTGGATACGGGTGTCTCGACCTCCAATTCGGTGTCGCCGTCGTAAATCTTCTTGAGGGAGAGCGGCGTCTTCGACGAAGCGATCGAGATGCGCGGCAGTACGAAGCTAGCGTCCGGGATGGTGACATGGTGTTCATCCTAAAACGGGGCGGATTTGCTGTTACACAAGATGGGGAGATACAGAGGATGACTTACGAGCTCGTCCTGTAGGTTGTCGGGGTAATCCCAGAGCATGTCGCGAAACTCAGGAAGGCGTGCGCGACCCAAGTGTTCGCGGATGAGGAGCCTGGTGGCCAAGGTTACAGCGGCGAGGTAGGCGCTAAGGTCGGTGGGCCACTCCTTGTATTTGGAGAAGAAGTCGACCTACCAAGGGAAAGCAAAAGTTAGTGGTGTAGATGAGGGACTGGTGCGCGACAGACTTACCAGAAGAGGGCGCATCGTATTGAGCATCGGAATGACGGCGCTGCTGTCCGAGGTGAAGATGTTTTCCTCCTCGAAGTATTGAATAATGTCGGTGAAGCATTGGGCCGGCCAGAAGTGAGACCAAGGAGTGCGAGGAGAGTCGGCGGGAACGACGATGGTGGCAGTAGAGGCCTTGCGTTTGGGCATAGTAAAGCTGAACGAGAGTAAAGGGGGAAGAAAGAAATGGGTGTTCTTAGCTAGCGCCTCAGCTTATATGAGACGCTAAGCGAAGGAAGCCGGCCGTGGGATAGAACCCACGCCTGGCGACCCTGAACCGCAGCCCGCAGGCACACCGCGGTACCGCCAGTAATGAGTTGGTATCTGGAAATAGCCGCTTCTTTTCCCACCGAAATCAGCTTCTCGGCGCAAAGTCACGAGGTTACGTTGCTAGCTAGAGCGCTGTGAGGTCACCGGTGAGAGGCTACGAGAGTTAGCGCAAACCAGAGTGAATCAGGGGCTAGCTGAGCGAAAGGAGGTCGAATTGTCTGAAAAAATCGGCCAGCTGAGAGAAGATTGATCGATTTCCTGAAAAGGCAATGATCATCGTTCTCGAAGCGAAGACAGCAATGCTACACAAGCGTGCGACTCTTTGCCTAGAAAGGAAAGACCGAGTTCAACTGTGGGAAATATCAGTCGAAGGGAAGAAGTTGGCTAGATGAATTGACACTATGCATGGGAATGCAAGAAAGACCTTGAAAATATTTGAACATTACTAGAAAGATGCCATTTCAGTAACTACTAAACTGGAAAGTGACACACACGGACCACAACCGAGGACGGTTGAGATTTAGTAAAGGGGAGATGAAACGGCGCGTTTGCAATGTGCTGCCATCTAGCTACATTTTGCGCTTTTTAGAGCTAGCGCATGACGAAGTCTGCTAGCTTCTATTAGGTACATTACTAGCTTCTCAGGGCTACAAACTAGCAATGAGAACTCTGTTCGGTGGTACAAAGGAGAGTCAGAGTGAGCTCCGGCTGCTGGCTGTAGTACGAGTTATAGTGCTAGGCGCGGTTTACAAGCGTTACACTAGGCGAATACACGCATCAAGGAGATAAACATACAGGTCTAGTACCTCAGAGTGTCAAGGATTCTATGAACGAGGACCAACGACTGCACAGACGGAGCTTTGGTCGGAGCTAGCGCAGAGTAGGAACGAGCACGAGCGAGCTAGCGGGTGTAGGAAGGCGGCTAGTACCATAGCAGCTGGACATACCCTGCTGAAGTCAATACAGTAGTGGTCGAAGTGGCGCTAGCTGAGGCAATGCGAAGGGACCAATCATAGGGGTATAGGAGTATACCCACCAGCAGGTCAGGTGATGGACGCGACGCGATCCAAAGAGCCTAACGAAGACAAATAGCGGAAACAGTGAATTCATGTTGAGATGGAGCAGTGGATGAACGCTAGGATGTTCAGTCCGTAGGATAGCGGGGTGGAATGGCGTGATTATGAGCAAGCTGCACCGGGAATAGTAGTTCCGGAGTGGAGTTGCACATGGAGAGTTGCTCGGGTGCAGACTAGCACGCTGAGAAAGGCAATTATACCCGGCTTGGCTGTCGAGATGGTCAGATAGTTGGCCAGCTAGGCAAGCCTAGACCACGAATGGACCCGGCTCGTCTTCTGGAGGCAGTCGCATGACCAGAACATCGGCCTGTTTTACTCATTTCTCTTTACCTCATCATTTTCTCTCTGAACAGTATATAAAGCCTCATAAAATACCGCTAGAGACCAGTTCATGCCCCGCTCATCGCACTGTCGATAAGGGTGTGCTCAGGCCAGTCGAAGCGGAGATAAAGTACCTTCTCTGTTGTAGTCCAGTCTTTAAGAATCGCAGCGTTGTTTGTTGGATCCAGAAGTAACTGTGTGAACCAATAAGTCGAAGCTTCGCGTTGGGAGTTTGTGAGCGGTGCCATTCTCCACGTATAAATCAGGACCGAGAGCACAAGAGTTTAAGTTTGAGAGTTGCGGCTAGCTTTGTGGTGGACTTCAGTGGTAGCTACGCATTGGGTGACCAGGAAACGCCTCCCGTAAAACGGACCACGCCCGGCACAGCACTTTGGTAGAACTGCCAGTCGATTCATTGACCGACTAGTTGAGCTAAGAGAATACTCGGGGTCCTTAATAAGCCCAAGTGTAACAGAAAAGAGCTTGGATTCAGAGGAGTCTAAGTCGGCCGTTAGCAGTATTCAGCTAGCCAAGCTATAGAGGAAGTGCAGGAGAAGCAGCATAGTCCATTAGTGGAAGTTTTCAGATAGACACTTCATTTACCTCGCCTAGGACGACTGCACTTTGTGCGTCCGCCTAGTAAACATCCTTATCACCCCCAAACCTGTACATCCCAACCTTGGGAAGTCTTGTTTCGGAACGTCAAGGGTAGCTAGCGAATAGTGTGGTGTTTGTTTAGTTGGGATAGTTGAGGCCATAATTCAATTCCCGTTGTGCTAGGAATCCAAACCAGTAGTCGCATACTACGGCTCGGACCCGAACTCACTGAGGAAGACGAGCTTAGTCTTAGTGAAGTATAAGTAGGGGATTTGGTGTTGTGTTAGGTTTTGTGTGTGGTGTGTTAGTGTTCAGCTAGCCCGCATTCAGAGCTTATTTAGCCCATTTTCACTGTTAGCGCATCTTGCCCGTTTCAACGTCTTTCACGTCTTGCTAAAGACGCGAAAGATGCGAAAGATGAAAGCGCACATTTACTGATGCTACAAGAGCTCACGCGAGCCCACGCGCAGATTGTTAAAAACGCGATGGCCGAGGAAGCACCACAGGCGTTCGCGAAATGCAGCGTCTCCCACGTGCACTGCCGCCCACAAAGACGACGCCAAGACCACGTCATCGGCGCGGAGCAAGACAATGCTGGACCAGCCAGCCAACCCTCGAGTCAAGTTCTCAAGCTCCCCAATCCCGCGCGATTCAAGTTCACCGACATTGATTCAACCCAACCAAATATATTAATTTCACGCTCATAATTCGGACACTCCCCAGAAGGTAACGCCACCCGGTCACACGTCACGCGCACCTCCCTTACATTGGTTTGCATTTTTCTATCACCTTTGACTGCAGGAATCCCCGTTCAACCTGGGGGTCGGGTGATGCGTTCGATTCGACTCTGCCGGTTCATATTTTTCTGCTGTTGCGTGCGCAGCGCCATATTGCTCACAACTATTCAAGAATAATGCCGTTTGGCTTTGGCAAAAATAGCCTGAAATTCAACGATTCAGAAGATGTTGAAGAGTTGCCGGCGTTCTTTGAGAATATAGAGTCGGTTGCGGCGAGAGTGGGAGCATCTAGTGCGAAGGATTTGAAGTGGATTGCCCTTCATTGCTGCGAAGCCCAGACGAAGGAGAACTGGAAAGCGCTAGCAGCTGTGAATGATCCCTTTACCTGGGAGGAATTCAAGGCGGAAGTGCGAGCTAGCTATCCTGAGTTGAAAGAGATTGAAAAAGGGTCTCTGAAGGAGCTGAAGAAGCTGGTAGAAAAGACCGCTCATAAGAAGTTGCAAATTAGTGACACTGCTGGATTGCAACAGTACCACCGGAAATTTCGTACTATGGTACAGAAGTTGCTGAGGGGTACGCCAAGGATTATAAATCGGGAAATAGTGAAGTTTTATCTTACTGGTCTTACGCCCTTAATAAGGCAAGAAGTCAGAAGTGTAATACGAACTACTCCGAAGGATAGCCTAGGTTCTTATAAGAGGGCTGAAGCAGCGTGGAAAAGCAGTAACCCGGGAGTAGCCTATGTTGCTCCGGAGCGGGACGAAACTGACATGTATGAATGGACGGATCTGTTGGATGTGGCAACTAGGATTTCAGAGGAAGAAAGTCTCAACATGTTTGGACTGGACTCGTATCCTACTGCGGACTCGAAGAAGGGCACTGGTACAGTCTTGATGCAGGGGGACACCACTGCGGATAGTTTATCAGATGTGAAGGCGCTAGCTAGTAAATTGGAAAAGTTGGAAGCCGAGAATGTTAAAACGCAGAAAAAGATGGCTGAGGAAAAAGCCGCCTTCGAAAAGGAGGTGGGCAAACAACTCGCTAACTCTTTTGCGACACATATGGACAAGTTCACTTCGGACCAACATCGAGAGCTGCAGCAAATTAAGGAGGCGGTAGAAGCGAGCAGAGCGGTGAAACGGGCAAGATGCGCTAACAGTGAAAATGGGCTAACTAAGCTCTGAATGCGGGCTAGCTGAACACTAACACACCACACACAAAACCTAACACAACACCAAATCCCCTACTTATACTTCACTAAGACTAAGCGCGTCTTCCTCAGTGAGTTCGGGTCCGAGCCGTAGTATGCGACTACTGGTTTGGATTCCTAGCACAACGAGAATTGAATTATGGCCTCAACTATCCCAACTAAACAAACACCACACTATTCGCTAGCTACCCTTGACGTTCCGAAACAAGACTTCCCAAGGTTGGGATGTACAGGTTTGGGGGTGATAAGGATGTTTACTAGGCGGACGCACAAAGTGCAGTCGTCCTAGGCGAGGTAAATGAAGTGTCTATCTGAAAACTTCCACTAATGGACTATGCTGCTTCTCCTGCACTTCCTCTATGGCTTGGCTAGCTGAATGCTGCTAACGGCCGACTTAGACTCCTCTGAATCCAAGCTCTTTTCTGTTACACTTGGGCTTATTAAGGACCCCGAGTATTCTCTTAGCTCAACTAGTCGGTCGATGAATCGACTGGCAGTTCTACCAAAGTGCTGTGCCGGGCGTGGTCCGTTTTACGGGAGGCGTTTCCTGGTCACCCAATGCGTAGCTACCACTGAAGTCCACCACAAAGCTAGCCGCAACTCTCAAACTTAAACTCTTGTGCTCTCGGTCCTGATTTATACGTGGAGATTGGCACCGCTCACAAACTCCCAACGCGAAGCTTCGACTTATTGGTTCACACAGTTACTTCTGGATCCAACAAACAACGCTGCGATTCTTAAAGACTGGACTACAACAGAGAAGGTACTTTATCTCCGCTTCGACTGGCCTGAGCACACCCTTATC
>JARJCM010000796.1:0-19985 GCA_029233265.1 Mycena alexandri | reverse complement strand
TTTCTTTGGCATGGATTTACACTACATGAGCCGCCACATTCCCACATTTTTTTTGATGGACTCTGTCAGTAACATCTCAACATCTTAACATCTGTGCAGTTCGGTTATACGGATGCCTCCCAGACAAAAAACAAAAAGAAAGGCCACGTATTGACACGCATTCGAACAAAAAGCCGTTCAGGCCATTTGAAAGCTCTTTTTACAGGATCTTAAATCTTGTTAAACTTGGTTTGAACCATTCCCACTTTCGCCGACTTCCTTCCTCTTGAGGTTTGGCCATCAGCGCTACGTTTTTATTCAGCTAACCTAACCTAACTTTGCGATATAACGTGATGATCGCATCACGATGATCGCTCAGCGTCGAACGGGTTAGCACTCGGTGATTCCCGCTTGGCTGCATCAACACTGCCCATGATGTCCGTCACACGTCGTCTGTGACCTTCTTCTTTTCGCTTCCCGCCTACATGACGGGATTGGCCGTCCTCCTATGGGGCCGGACCGACACCAATCGTTATCCACTGATGCTGTACTCGTTGTGAACCATTGTACTAGGCCAGTGATAGACGTTGGAGAGCAAGGCCACCGAGTTCTCGGTCGTGGAGGTTGTATTGAGGATATTGGTCTGAGTTTATTTAGTCGTCGTTGCGCTAGATGCAGGTGCCCATCCATATTTTGCGTCAGACTTTTACTCTATACTGTCTAGACTCTTCGTTTTCCAGTTCGCCTCCTTGTTCTCTCTCTCGGTATTTCATTCACTGCGGTATAGATGGACCGTGTGCGAGGAGTGTATACCATATGCCTGGTGTTGTGTCCATAAGCCAAAATACAATCAACTTTTCTGGAGTTTCTTACTCTGGAGTGTACCGTTGGAGCTCCCTTCGCTGGCATGTCCACTCGAAATGGAATTACAGAGCTCATGAGCAGGCTGCCCTTTGGTACGGGCGCAATCGAAAAGGGATCTACTGTTACTTCGAGCTATTATCTTGAGCGGGTGCTCTGGTTGTTGCTCAGATCGAACGTGTCCTGTGTCGGAATAGTTGGGTGGTTACGTATCACCCGTAGAGATAGATTCTCACTATTCTGGATTCCTTTGAGATTCGCATGAATATTGTGCCGCAGAAGCTTTTGAATGGCTCTTGACACCACAGTTCTTTGTTGATTATGGTCTGGTGTTTGAACCGGTGTCAGTATGCCTGGGTTTGTAGGGGTTTCGGCGAACCTTTGAGCAATCATATCTCTCGCTGTCTATTATTTGGCTTAAAATTTGTACCTGTTTGCGGAATACCGATTGTAGATAGGGAAGTGGCCCTCTGGAGCGTTAAGAATCAAAACCTAGACCGCATTTTTAATGGTTGAACTTTCGGGTTGAAGTGCGATCACCTTTGGTTCCCCGGGCGATCGATGACGGATGAAAGCGTGCCGATGATCAGGAACTCAGCTGGCTCCTCGTTGTTACTGAGCACATAATGGTGGACTGTATTTCCGTTTCCCACTGGCCTTTGTCGTCCTAGTTTGAAGTCGACATTAAATTCCAGACCCGCCAGGAGTTTGGCCATCGACCACGTTGTGTTTGGAGTGGATGAGTTGGTGAAATGTGAATACGATCGGACTGGAGCACTCTTTTTATTTATTTCTCCCTTTTTTTATGGGTATGTAGCAATTCGGCGGGACCGGTTCATAAACTCGATCATCAAGTTTATTTTTAGCCGCTCGTTTTTGTTCTCTTCTTTTGTTCTCGCTCCTTTGTTCTCGTCGATCGTTGTCGTGTTCCAATACTTCAGGTCCCTTCGAGCTTAAAAGGTTTCGATTACTGTGTGTCCTACGGTAGATAGCCCTTGAACTTATTTGCCATCCACCACGTGCAGTCCCTAAACGACCAGGGAATGACCGCCCCTTTGTGTGATCTATCGATCCTTGTTGGCTCCCCTTCCGTCATGTTGTACGTGTACCATGACGCTGGGATCTGTTTACCCATGGCTTGTTCTTTTTTGACTAGAGCCGGAGACAAAAATTCAAACAGGCGCAGTGACACCGCAGTGTCTATTGCAGCATCTGTATGATAGTTAGTTCTCGCCTTTTTCATTTGCATCAGTTGACTTGCAGGTAATATCGCTTTCCGACGGTTCTTTCCTCCAGTCGATCAAACTCTGCTTGGATTTGTCTATGGTGATTTGGAGGACGTCTTTCGTGGCGCTGTCAAGAGCGAGGTGTTGGAACCCCTCCTCATCGCGCGCTTCGGGTTTCCACAGTCTCGTCATGAGCCCCACGTCCGTCAATTGCTTCATGTCGACGCGCAGATCCTCCCAAATGACGGTCGTGTCGCTCAGTAGGCCGGCACCGGCCAGCAAGATCTCTGGAGACTCTAGTATTCGTTTAAGCTCCACAGGCAACGCTGATAGCAGGTGGTTAGCTTCATTCGCTCGTTACGCGATGGCGAGTGATTCGATCTACCTCTGATCCTTTTCATATTCAGTACCCACGTCGTCTCACCTGTGGCGATCTGGATCGTACACAGGCCAGCCTTTTCCCAGTCTGTTTGATAGCCCTTTTCGCTAACCAATTCCAGGTATTGTAAGATGGCTTTGGCGGCTTTTTTAGCCGTGGGGCTCGGGGCTTCCATGTCGAGGATGATTTGTCCGTCGACGATGGGATTCTCTTGGTGAATTCGGTATCGAAGCCCACCACGCCCTTTTCGATCCCAGTAAGAATTTCGTTTGCCGCCTTTTCCGAGACAACATAAACGATTCTTTTCACGTGTAGCTTCTGCGCGCTCGTAAGTCTATTGACTCGCACTTTGACTGATTTCTCACCAACAAAATTTCCTTGTCTTTATCGTCGGGTATCACGATACGGAAGCCAAGTGTTGGCTCTTCACATTCCTGGATGTTGGTGAGTCATGGACAGTGTTCTCGATACGTTTACGTACACTTTTGCTCCCCTCGGACGATCCTCCTTCGACTTGCATGAGTACTCTGCGTGAGGTGCTGTGAGCGATTTGATGCTTGGAGATTGCCGTCGTTCTCCCGTGGTACTTATTTAGGATTCTTTATTGTATTCCTTATTTTGCGCCACGACACATTTTCTTTCCGTCTTGTGCTCTGGCATGCAATTCCACGTGGCGTTTCTAGTTTATTGTCTTTTTACTTTTCTTGCTACGCGTGTTTCCCAGGATATCCGATTACGATTCGTATCTGTTCATCGATTTTTAATTTACTTTTTGTAATGGGCACATAAAAGCGCGTATTATCATATTGTGCACTGGGTGAGGAGGTTGGTCTAGTTTCTATCTTTCAGTAGACATATTGGTTGAGATTGCGTTGCTCACCGTTGTATCTTCGACTTTGATGGAAGCCGAGAATTCAGCGTGAAAGTATTCGTTGGAGCAAGCTGGGCCTCCAACACCCATACCGTCAGGTATCTATATTCTCCTTGCAGTTCCAGCTCCAAGGGAGATGGAGGGAAGAGCTCTTTGTACATCCCGCGCCCGTCCTTCGTTGACCTGATTGTCATGGGGCATTCTGCGTCTACGAAGCAGATGTGGTTTCCGTGGCCCGGAAAGGCTCTTGCGTCGGTTTCGTAGATGACTCCCCTGCCTCTGTACTTCTCGAAGCAATCACGGCATCTTTGAACTGCTCCTAATTCTCGTCGCATTATTGGGCGATTCGGAATCGCCAGATTAGACAGGGTGAGTGTTGGGTAGGCACAGTACAGCCCATTCGCCGATAGGAAATTCATTACTATCGTCGAATGGAATTGGAAGATTGCGATGGCGGCGTTCTCGCCCTTGACAACCATTATGTTGAGATTATATGGTCCCTTTTTGAGCCAGTGGATGGTCCCCAGAATGATGTTATTCTCGTACAGCGGATCTCGGGATTTGGACATCTTAAATCCGAGGCGGTCCACACATAATTTTATCGCCGTTTCCTCCTGCGAGTCTGGGACGTATATATCCAAGTCCCCAGGGTTGAAGTCTAGATTGGTGATCATTCGCAGGACCGCTGAACCTGATGCAATCCCCCTCGTGCATGCGAGGGTGGCCAATAGTTTTGTCCGTCTCGATGCCGCAGAGGCTAAGGCATTCGGTAACTCTGGTAATTCACTGGGTAATGCTTCCTGTGGGCAGCGATGAGATCGTTTTATGTTCAATCTTTTGGTAGTGGCTGACTGGCTCGTACTTTTGTCCATTCTCTGTGGGTTCTTGCGGTGTTGTAGTTTGGGTAGTCCTGGGTTTGGGATGAGGATTAGATCATTTAAATAATACACGTCGGTCCGAGTAGAATTTGGCGCTACGCGAATCGCCTTCGGCATGACTCAAGGGATTATCTTATCTTGTATCGATAATATCGGTTTTTTGTTTCGTGTACGTGTTCTCTGATCTTTGGTCTTTCCCTTTTAAGGTACAGCGCGTAGACGTGTCTGTCAATTGTCTTGGTATTATTATTATTATTTTCTTTTTGTTCCCCTTCCACTCTTTGTGACGATATCGGTCGTGTGCTTCAAATGTTGGCCACGTATGCAGCATGATATTTAGATGGTAGACGGTTTGGCGTTCAGTGGTGCTCATTTCGATCGATGTCCATTGTGTCTTTTTCGCTCCTGTCTCAGGTGAGGTTCTTCATCCATCGCCGCTAGATTTCCGTTGATTGACTTGGCTTTCAAATCAGCAGATGGCCGAGGTGCTTGCGCCAACAGAAGTTATGAGGGATGTGTTCCACCATGTCCTACCTCCCGTATGAAACTGTCCCGAGCGATTTTGTAAAGGTAGAGGGGTGTTGGCTCTCGTTTGTAGATCATGGGCGGTAGGCTTCTCCACTTTTTACTGGAGTGTGTTCTTATCGTCGCTAGGCTGTCATTTATGGCGACACTTCGTTATGGTCATCAATTACTGTTGCAAGACGCACCCAGTATCCGATCTTTGAGGCTTGCCGGTTGTCTTGTCTGGGAATCGAGGACTAGCGATCAAACTCTCATTTGAGTCAATGAACTCGAATTTTATGTCCCTGGTGGCGCTAGGAATCATGCAAAGGATAGAGGAGGTTTTTCACTATCCTTGCCCCGGTGTCTTGGCGCTGGCGTAGTTTCATATTCTCTTGCCAACAATCCCGGGATATTCCATTGCGTCAACTCCCATTGCGCCACTATCTCAGCGCCCTCGGTGACATCGATGTCACTTCTCTATTGGTACCTTCCAGGCTATGGACAGACGACGTCCGATCGCGCCTTCCTCGACCCCTTTATTCCTCGTGTGTGGTTCAATAACTCCATTCCCTTGCTGGCTAGCGTGGAACTCAACAGCGGGCCCGTGATGTGGCATGTACCTCACCGCTTCGAAAATTGGAGAGCGTCGACCTTTCTGATTTTCCCAGTATGTCGCCCATTGGATGGGAAATTTTTGCGGCTCTTTTTTGCCGCCGCACTCCGTCTTCGCATCCTCCGATTGGCAACATCCGCGTGGGTGATTCCCTCCCTCCCGATACCCTCTCTTCAGCTAGTTTGGAGGTATTGGATGTCAGGTTCGTCGGGTCCTCCCTCCTTGGGCGCCTTCTCCAAAGAATGGATTTTCCGAACATCCAGACGTTTGTGGCGAGGGGATTCTACCAGGTCGACCTAGATGCCACTTTAATGTGTGCGCATCTGTTGTCTCGCGTGACGCGGTTCGTTTTGCGTGGATGGATGGGTGAAGTCGAGGATATGTGGCCTTTGTTCGATCGCCTTTCGGCTATTGAGACGCTGGATTTAACTCACGCACGCGGCGAGGTTTTTCGATCCTTTCACGACTGGACGGCTGTACGCGGCGCTGGAGATGATGGTTTCCCCGTTGGATCTGTGACGGCACTTTTTGTTGGTCATGTTGATACGAGCATGCTCGTTTCCTACTGCAAACTGCGAGGCGTGGGTGTCGTTGGAGCTATGCCATACGTTCCACTTCGCCGGTTGCGCTTGGAAGCCGAGCTGCAACTGCGCGCACAAAAGAAGAGCTTTCCTGGCTCAGGAAAATTTACCCTCAGTGCGGTTGACTTATTGTTATCAAGAATGTCGACAAGTGCTCTCTACTATTACATCACATTCTCTGCATCACCACTTCGAATAGCTTACCTTTACCGTACTTCCTCCGTGTCAACAATTTCGAGTTATTCTGCCGCTTTCTGCGTTATTCCATATGTCATACGTGTACTTCCTTGGTCTTATTGTTCCCTTGAGGTACTTAAGGTTGTCCGGTGATAGCTTCTCGTAAACTCTCGCTCTTTCTACCTCTCATGTGTGTGAGGCCAAGTTCTCGTCGTATCGTGGTTAACTTGATGTTCTATCTAGATACAATGGGCCCAGTACACCGTCTCCCACCGGAAGTTTGGACCATCATCGTAAACTTCGTCTGTCTGAGGGAAGAAAGAGCTTCATCTGCCTTCCCGATGGCAAGGGCACGTCTTGTCTTTAGTTTGCGGCACGTGGAGAGACTTGGTGTATTCTATCCCCGACTGTGGAACATATTGTCACTGGATGCACTTCCCTCGAGGCTGTTCTGGGCCTGCGTGGGAATTCTAAGCTCTTGCCTCTGCATTGTCGCGATTCATATTGCGCCCACCTGTCGCCGAGGGCAATCTATTCGCCCGCCGAGTCGAGCATGGGCTCGGCGCTTGCATTATTGGCGTCCTCGGGCAGATGGGCCACATTTGACTTTTCGTCCAACTGGGCTCCCACTATCACCGCCATGTCGGAGTTATGGTCTCGCCGGCGTTGGCGTCCGTCATGGAAACCGCCATTCTATCCTGTTACTCCTCTGTTGGCTCGAACCATCTTCCGACCGGGGTCGAGCCTCCGCCCTCGTTACTTGGACGATGGCTGCTTCCCGAAACTTCGGTGGCTATCCGTGTCTGGTCTACGGCTTAAATGGACCAAAACCTACGCTTTCCCCTCCCTCACCCACTTGTCACTCAGAACTTTGCCACCCTCCTCGTGGCCGACTTTCCCGCAGCTAGAGGTTTTGTTCAAGGCCTCCCCTTGTCTTCAAAGCCTCTCGTTGTTGGGCGTCGGTTGCAATATGTCCTGGCGACGTTGGCGCCCACACCCGTTCCATCATTGGCTCGCTTGGATGTGTCGTTAGCACTGGTTCGCCCTCCGACGCCGTTCATTTGTATAATGTTGTTCGGGGATTTTGTTTTCCAAACCTCACACATCTCACGGCTGCGTTCCACGTTCTACCTTCGCTCCATGCTTTTCGCGTCCTCGTCGCTCTTGACGGGCTGTTCGAAGGTTCGGCATTTTGGCCGCATTTGTTGCGAATTTTGGATTCAACAGCTTTTTGAAACCATGTGGAATGTGGTCGAATTGGATCTTCGTGGTGCCGCTGCGGGTTTTTTGGACGCGCTGGTTGGTTTGCAAGGTTCATGCCTGGAGACCGTTTTGCCCGAAATTGGCAATATTGACCGTGCGGACCGGCCAGTGGAGCGGTGTGCGCCGTGTATTGGAGGTCAGGTCGAGGCAGGGTCTCCCGTTGAGTACGGTGAGGCTATCAAGGGCTGGTTGCGGAGACAGAATCCACCATTGAACGGTACGTGCTGGATGATTTTATTTACATCAAGACGCATGTAGAGAATTTGGAATGGGTCCCTGTGAAGCCCATTGTTAGTAGTGTTTTCTCGACGGTTCTTTACACAGGGGGCAAACATAGCCGCACCTGTCATAAGCGCAACCAAGCCGCAACCGAACGGGACTTGCTGCGTCCTCGCCATGTACTTGCAAATTATTATGTAATATGGTGAGCTCTCCGTGCATGGGTTCGCATTCTGGGCAAGGCCATTTTCACAATTCCAGTTGTTACCACCCATGATGAGTCCAACTAAATGTGCCTCCAGTTCCACTTGATGATAAATGAACACATGAGACGATATGTCTTTGATTTGACTAAATTTCAATGCTCGACAAGTAGATGCTGGCATTCTCAGGTGTATTATGGCCTAACAAGCATTTACAGGACATACTGAGCACAGTTTTCAGAATCACGCCTGGTCCCGAGATTTGCCACCCTGTCAAAAAGCCAAGCACTTGTCTTGTCTGGCATCAGTAGGTGAAAAGCCTTGTGCAGCCCCAGGGAATAGCCTGCCAAAACTTTGCAGCGGAACATGTCCGTTCTCTGCATTCCTCATGGTCCCCTTTCAAATGCTACAAAAGCACCTCACCTCCATCAAGTCTTTTTGTCATGTCCCCGCACTGCACAATTGTGGGCAATGCCCCGCATTTTATATATCTGTATACATCTCTGGGAGCATTCCCAAGGCATTGTCCCCTTTCCAGATGAAAATTGATCCCTGAAGTTAATTTTCTTAGGGCCAATAGTCATCACACTATATATCTCTGACGTCTCATGATGCTGCAATAAAAAACATGTCCGATCCTAAAAGAATGCGATGGGTAGGAATTGAACCCATGCACGAATACATCACTGTATTACATAAGTACGTGCAAGGAACGCAGCAAGTACGCAGCGAGTCCCGTTCGGTTGCGGCTTGGTTGCGGCTTGGTTGCGGCTATGACAGGTGCGGCTATGTTTGCCCCCTGTGTTAGTGTAATACTACCACAAATACCGTGTTCTCTAGGCCAAACTGATTAATGGAATTAGTTCGTGGAGAAATTTGAAGTGCTTTGACGGTGACGCTGTTGACTCCTCGTGTTGTGAGGATAGGCTTAAAAGGCAAATCGCGTGCATCTGTTGAGTTTATATTCATCGCCAGTGTGGCGTTGAACAGGTCTGTTTTCGATATCAGGGCGTCTCAGTTCTTGAAATTTCGTGGGGATTCCAAGGGTTGCCAGTCTCGGAACTCTCGCTCGAACTGATATATCTGATGTCACTGCGCCCGTCGGTGAACTTAAGCCTTCAGTCCGTGCCTGAGCTCGAACTGTGGATTCAATGGGGATGCCAAATTATTACTGGCTATTAAGACATATTTGCGAGGCGTAGATGCACGTTGCAAAGGGCGACAGCGCGTTCGTTGTTCCGAACGGTAGTGTATCTTGGGCCGAAATGCTCAAGACAAACTGTCGCAGTGTGATGTCATCTGAACGCGAGCCACTAGGTCTGGTTTCACTCTTTGCGTTCGTAACTCAACTCGAGTTTTTCTTGTGTGGACTACAGAGTCATTTACTAGTGCTCAAGGGTTTGTTGAAGGGATCCGTTGTTGATCCGCCCGCCGCCCAATACCGTTAGTCGCTGTCGGAATGCTCCCATTCTAGACGTTCTTCTTACTGTTAGGGGCTAAAATCCGCTAGTCAGACGACTTCAAATCGCAATCTAATATAGGTTTGCGTACTCTGGGAAAAATTATTTGGCTGATGGAGAATGCTCTGTGGAAAATATCCGCTTGGTTGCAGTAGTTTCCTCCCAGCGACCAGACTACGGTTGTGTCTTTCGTTGTATCTGATCACATTGGATAGATACTTTCGTTGGTGTTCCCTGCCCAGAAAGCGTATAAAGATGCTGCCCTTGTCGTAGAGCGTGCGAATGGTATGTGTGCACAGTGATGAACTGTAGCACTTGTGCGCTGATGTGTTGTACCAGGGAGACGCATCCATCGCAAACTGGATCCCTCTGTTGCTGTACTTGTCGAATATTTCGACAACGCGTCTGTAGTTAATCCCGAGTGAGTCGCCGAATTCATTGTCCGTGTAATGGTTGAATAAAGCCCTGTTTGCGAGGGGTGAGTTGTGGGTACGCGCTGAATATTCCCCAAGGCAAAATGTAATTCATCGCGATGGTGGAATGGCTGAGCATGACGGGAACCACTGCGTTTTCCCCCTTTGCAACGCGGATTTTGATAACAAGTGATTTTTCCTGAATGTGTGCTCCACACGCAAGGAGGGATTTACGCCTTTCAGTACTTCGGAACCTGTCGACGAGTACCCAAATTTCGTCGCAATCAGGACTTTAATGGTATCCTCCGCTGACGCAGGAGGAACTATTATGTCGAGATCGCTCGGTTTGAAGTTACCACCTGTCAGTACCCTGATCGGGATTGACCCGACAACGATGCCTCCAGTCTTCAACAGCGCGCGCATCAAGTCCTCGGGGTCGATGTCGAATTCTGGAAATTTCTTTCTTTGTTTCGCTGTGGATGTGAGTTAGGTACGCAGCCCTATACTTGCGACAGGTTCTCGAGAAACTGATCATCCGCATGGGTCCCAGATTCCCAATTATAACGCTGATGAGTTCGATTGAAAGATTGTTCAGCGCCACTCTCGTTGGTCCGGCTATGCAACCTGTGAGCGCTCTTTTCCGGTGTCAGTAAATCGTTTACTGACCAGATCCAGGTGGCGATACCATTTCGTTTATTTTGCGAAATCTGACAGCGGACATAAGCACTGTGTGCCTCACAATCCTGACCCGCGATTCTACAGGTGGCAGCGAGCGCGCTGAGGTCGTCTTCTCCCAAATGGCGCAGAATTCTGCGCAAGACTTTTTGGGAAATGATGTGAGAGTTTTTTGATCGTAGAAGGGCATCTAGGTCCATCATAACGGCGTTACCGTCTTTTTAAGCTATGTTTGTGTGGTACATGTAGGTGTTATTGTCTTTCTTTGTTGAGTCTCTTCCTTGCATACGTTTGCGCGGCCCCCGCGACGCATACGTGTTTTGTGTTATTGTTTTCTCCCAGATCGGGTTACCCTTCGATTGCGGCCTTTTGTTTGATCCCATCTTTTATGGTCGTCAGGATCTCCTTTTTTTTCTTTCTTCTTTTTCCCACTCGAGCTATCAATTCAAATTGTTTCCTGTGACAGATACGATCTGAATTTTCCTTATCCGGTCTTTTGTTAACGTTCGTGGCGTCCTCCCTTTATCAGTCGTCGTTTCGCGATTTTGATCACTGTGAATCCCTCTCAGGTTGCATGATCACAATTCTTGTGCCGTGGTTTCTCCTATCTCGCCTCTTTTGCTCTCTTGTGGGCATACTTTCTTTGTCGCAGTGACTCTGCAGGTGGGAGATAATTCCGAAGCGCCTAACGACTTGTTCACTCTCCCAACTCGTTTATGCAGTGTTCGAGTTTCTCTACGGTCGGTTCGCCGTGTTGGAGGGTGTTGTATCCGAGTTTATATCTTCGTGGTTTTCATGGATGCTCCCGTGTCCCCTCCGGTTATCGTTTGTTCTCGATTAGAGGTGTGTTCCTTTTAATGTTCGCTTAGGTGAAGGGAAAGGTTCACTGTTGCCCAGAGTTACACGCGCCCCGTCCTTTCCGACAGAGAATCTTTGGCGGCTATATTTTCCGATCTCTCGGTCCGTGAGGACGACTATGGCCTTAGCGAAATGTACCGCGACCCGCACGAGTTTGATGCGCGCTTCGTCGGACTTTCGCGCCATTGTCTCTGATCGCGCATCTTTGTGGAGCTCAATATTGGTTGATGATCGAACACGGATAGAGTACCTTCGGTATTGCCTCCTCAAGACTCGAGCTGCACCTTTCGATCTGGAGATACGCGCAGCAGATCCAGCTGCTGCACCCACACCTTACGCCAGCTTTGCGCTGCTAGTTGCGGCTGCAATGGAAGTGATTGCGGCCCCGCATTCAGCAGGTGTATCTCGGTCCAAGTTAGCTGTGTCACTTCAGCAGCGGTATCGGCTATCCTCGAGAGCTTTGTCCCCCTCCCAGCAGCGACTCTCTCCTCCCTTTCCTTCTCATACAAACTTCACGACTATTTCGACTACGATCCGGAGGATTTCAACGAGCTCGAGTTCGAGCAAAAACCGTCTTTCAAGGATTTCTTCCCCGCTGCTCGAGCTATCACCATCGTTGGAAGCGATATAACGCTCCCGACCGTCGAATATACTCTTCCGATATGTCGGAGGCTCGCATAATTTGCCCTTGGGACGATCCGCCCAATTGGGTAGAGTTCTTGGGATTTCTCGCTACTTCGGATGCTCTCGGTTGCCTTGTCCTCGATGGGTTTGAGTGCGCACATCTCCCTGCTCAAATTACCATCCCCACCCCGCTGATGACCGTGACCTCCCTTGTGTTGGCCTTTCGAGGCTGCAGGGGTATGGCTGCCCTTGTCACGCGCCTGGTCCTCCCTGTCCTCGTCTCCGTCAAGTTCATTTTCGAGGACGAAGTTGATATCGAGTGCGCGGCGGAGTGTCGTGCCATTCTAGCAACCGCATCCGAAGTTGTCATGGCTGGAACTTGCAGTTTGCCGCACGGCCTTGGACAGTTATTTCGCTTGATGTTTCGTGTGCACACTCTTGACTTGAGTGGTGCCACTACCGTTTTTTGGGATGAATTCCGGTCTGTTTGCAATATCCGCTCGCATGGGATTGTGGGTCCCAACCGTTACGGCTTGTCCGCGTTTGCGCCACGTTGTTGCACCATTCATGGCCCTCGAGGAAGTCAAGCGCACTCTTCAAACTCGTCATCTATCAAAATACGCCGCCGTTACCCTCTGTGACGATGGCGAGAGGTCCCTCGCCAGTCTCTTCGGAGATACTCGAGTGGTTCCATATACACTCTATTCAGCTGAATTTGATTTAAATCTTCATAGTTCTTGTTCCTTTTGTTTCGTTGCTCAATACAGCTCTTAACTACTGGGCTGTTTTTACTTTTCGGTCGTCGCGTTGGAACATGTACGTAGTTGAAAATATGACGTGTGGATTACCAGTCGTTGTCCTCGCTGATGCTGAAGAAGAAAAGTAGAAACACGGGCATTGAACCTGGTAAATTACTAGTGCCCGTATTTTGACGTCCATCGCTCAACGGTCTTAACTACTGACTGCTTTTGTGTTCAAGGTTGGAAATCGCAAACAGAAGTCTCCGAATTCGGCTGTCTATGCCTTCTTTTCCGCCGATACGACTGGTGGGCAAAAATGTTAATTATTGGTAGGTAGGTGGATCATCGGCGCGGTCGTGTTATTCAAACTATTATGACGTGTCCGATCGGGATCAATTGCAAGATCGGCTTTGTTCTTTTTTCCGACTATGCCCAGTTCATTTGGAACTGTCGTTTATGCCTGAAGATAGTGCCCGTAGGCTTCCTCTGGAGACCAGCTAGCCCCGTAATCTCTAATGGGCATCGCTTGCGAATTTAGCAAGAGACCTCTTCTTGAGAAGAGCCCCCACTCTACGGGTTTATCGCGTGTTCGATCGTGCTTATTGTTGAATCTCCTTAGGACCGTTTAGCGACTATTCCTTATTGGGATTTGGGGCCCGTCCTCACGCGGTGCGCATCAGATAGATCCAGATTGCAGGGACCATATGGTTTCCCTTAAGTGCGTGTTCGATGAAGCGCTGGAATCACCTCCCTTCCCGCCCTCTTAGGTCGAGAAAAAAAGAGAAAAAGCTCTCTTGCGCAACTGTGTAACGACCTCGTGAAACGCAATGAATCTGGCCGTCTGGGCCTTTTGGCCTTCATCTTTTGTGATTTTTCTTCGTGTCCTGTAGTCCTGCTCGCCTGATCTTCGTTTGGCAGTATTGTTTCTTCCGTATGTGAGGGCCATCGAAATACTGGGGCGATGGTACTCTATAATGGCACCATGAATTCTATCTCGTTTGTCGTTCGTTCCTGATTGTGGATCCGTTCTGAAGACATTTTTTTAAATCTAGATACTTACACGAAGTGCCCGTGGAAAGTGTCACCATCATTCTGCTTTATGCTTGCGGCCTATACTTCGATCCTGTTACCGGCCGAGACTTTGAACGCACCCACTTCGCCATCCAGCTCACTTGCCACCGGTGGAACGAAATCGTTAAAAATGTTGGAGACTTTTGGTTCCAATACTACTTTTTTGCCTTTTTGACATTCGGTCTCGCGTTCTCCTGTGGACATCCCGCTTTCGTCGCGGCCTCGACCTTCGCCTGCGCTTCGAAGACTACTTGAACCGTAGCGTCTTCTCCGGCATAGTCCACCCCTCCAAGCGCATATTCCCTTTTGAAACCATCACCGCGCTCATTCCCCATTTGCCGTCCTGCAAGCACCTCTCTATCGCTGCAGAAGAGCTTTTTGCTTTCCCGATGCTCGTCAAGTCAATGGTTGGGGTGGATGGGTCGGTGTTGGAGTTCTTCACCCTGGAGCGCCTCAAGGTCCCTGACCTTGTGAGTAGTAGGGTGCAGGTCGAGGATCTTATCCTTTTCATGGGAAATCTTCCGCGCCTGGTGACCCTTCGTTTGCAACGCGCCTCTATCGGTTGGAAATCTCCGGGGTCGTTTACAAACATCGTGTCGATGATGTTGGACGATATTAGCGGGCATATTGCCCCTACCCGACAGCAGCTAGGAAGAGCTCTCGCTGCCGCTGTTCGCCTCCGCGGCCTATCTATAAGCGGTGTGGCGCTCGCAGCATCCGTCGATGGCGAGTCGCAGTTGGACTTCGTGGTTCCCTCGCTTGTTGAGTTGAATTTATGCCTCGGCCAACACTCGGAAATGGCGTGGTTCATTCGCGACTTGTGCATGCCACTCCTCGAGATCTTCACTTATCAAATCAGCCGCGTAAAGGATCTTCTTTGCATAATGAAGTGCAGGCCACTCTTGGCGTCTATCCAGCGTTTCAATATCCTTAGCCCCATCGGATTCACGGCCTACCTTTCTCACAATCCGTGGGAGAGGGCGAATTTGATCCCGCTATTTCGCCTTCTGCCTTCAGTACGCCATCTTGATATGTGTCGCGCGGGACCGTATTTTTTCCCGGCACTCCTGGACGCTATTAGTTTGCCCCTTCCTCAATTGCTTGACCTTGTGCGAGCCGTACGTGCGTCACGTCAACCAATTTTTGGAGTGTCGCGCGGCGACTCCGGTTCCTCTTCCCAAACTCGTTCTCCACAGTATCGAGTGTTCCGATGATGATCAACTCAAAACTATTGAACACTGGTTGTCGCAGGGCTTCGTAACTTTCGACTCCGAGTATATCGACGTTCTGGAGTGGGTTTATCAAGACCCGGTGCATTAAAGGCTTAATATTCACTCAGTTTGTACATCTCTAGTCTTCGTTCAAAATACTAGCGTCATTTATATTCTTTTTTTTTTTTTTCTTTCTTTTGAAATCGTTTATGTTTTGAAATCGTTTATGTTTTGGAGGCCAGTCATGAAGGCGCGTGGTATTTTTTGTGTTGTTTAGTGGTTTGTTGAAGTGAAGCGGAGATCACCGAGTGCTAACACTGAGCGATCATCCTGATGCGATCATCACGTTATAAAGGCCGTGTACTTCGGTCGTGACTTGAGGCGCGTCGTAAGGTGTCATCGTTTGGGTTTCTCTTATTTCAGAGTAAAATCCCTGTTCTTTTCTTTTTCCTAGATATTTCAAGCAAAATAAACAGTTCTGATTAAATCGGCAATTCGGCACTATTCAGATCTATTGGGATTACTCGGGTTCGGTTTCGGTACGAGCCCGGCCCGACATCAATGGTATTGCATCCTTTTGTCGTCTCCCGTGTGCTGCTTCTTACTCGCTTGGCCCTCCTCGGAATCCTCGTAGAAGTACCCGATCTTTCTTCTCACTTGTTTCTGATTTAGGACAACTTTGGCTTGGAACGCGGCTCTTCTTTTATCTGCTGCCTGGAGTGGAAGTTAGTACTTTTAACACGCACGATCGGTTCCCTCATTGGATGCGGGCTTACTTTCGTCAAGGAATATCTAGGGCGGTGGTGAGAGCGTGCAATCTCGTCGTAACTTTGATCTGGTTTTGGCGTTGTCATTATGGCCACAAATGATCCTTGCATTTCTACTAGGTCGCCGACTTTGAAGGTCCCTGGAACAGTTGGTAAATATTTTATTTCTCTAGTGATTTTTCAGTTGGACCATTTCCTCGATGCGAAGGAAACAAGAGGTAAACCCATACCCGGAATCGTCGTCCACGCTCATCTTGAAGTATTTGACGATATTCTTCTGGACCGTGAAACAAATCTCTGGTTTTCAATCGTTCCAACATTCCAACCGGATCCACTCCTGGCTCAAACTCGGTACTTTGCTCTGTGGGAGAGTCGATTTTCCAAAGTGAAAAGACGGTTGTTCGCGGAGAAAATCGTTCCTGTAGGTCCGTAGCCGGGATCCAAGGAAAAACCGGAGTGCCACCGCCGAAGTGCTGTGCAAAATTGTCGTGGATAATGCTGGCGTTTGCCATGCCGTCCTCGAATAACTTAGTTCCTAACCCGGATAGTTCCGCGTATTGGATAATTTGATGATGTTATTGGGGCCGGCAACTAAAATGTGGATAAATGAAGGGATAACACTGTACGTTCCTGTGTTCGCCTACTCTCTGATCTGTTTGGGTACCAGATTCGCCTTGGATAAGACGCCTTGAAGGGTGAACACGATTTCAGTCGCTACTTCTTCGTCTTCCTCTTGGATGCACAGCTTCCAGTTTTTTCTAGCGGCGCCTGATTCCACGACCGAATACGAACCCGCCTGGTTGATGATATGGATCGGGCTGTTGTCGTGAGAGGGTAGCGCGTACCTCAATGTCTGCTAGATGAGGTAAGGCGTCCTGAACTGCTTGGACCTCTCCCTCCTCTCGTTTGATAGCTGCTCCAGTGCAATGCACCTGCTAATCCGAATATCAGAGGCCACTAGACCAACCTTGTACCTCTAAAGTTGGGTCTAAGGGGTTAGAATTTGGCTGGGTACCCTTCCGAGGGCACCCCACGGCTTTTTGAGGGGACATAGGGTACAATACCCTCCAAGTCGACTTCGGGGGGTGGTGAGAAGGGTAACGGTGGTGCGAAGGGTACGTGACCGCGGGGCAAGGTGGACAGGGGGTGGTGGTAAACGGTGGTGCGAAGGGTACGCGACGAGGCAAGGTGGACAGGGGGTGGGTAACGGTGGTGCGAAGGGTACGCGACTGGGGCAAGGTGGACAGGGGGGGTAGGGTAAGCAGGTGGTGCGAAGGGGACGGGACCGGGGCAAGGTGGACAGGGGGGTGGGTGTAACGGTGGTGCGAAGGGTACGCGACGAGGCAAGGTGGACAGGGGGTGGGTAACATGGTGCAAAGGGTACGCGACCAGGGCAAGGTGGACAGGGGGTGGGTAACGGTGGTGCGAAGGGTACGCGACCGGGGCAAGGTGGACAGGGGGTGGGTCAGTGTGGAGGCAGGGTACGCCAGTGCGGTAGGGTAGACAGGGGGGGGTCAGTGTGGAGGCAGGGTACGCCAGTGCGGTAGGGTAGACAAGGGGGGGGTCAGTGTGGAGGCAGGGTACGCCAGTGCGGTAGGTAGACAGGGGGGTGGGTCAGTGTGGAGGCAGGGTACGCCACTGTGGTAGGGTAGACAGGGGGGTTTGGCATGGTGCAGGGGTACACCACGTGGTAGGGGGTACATTGTGCACTTCTTGTCCCAAAAAGGAAATTACCAACATCAATCGCTCTTAGGCTCATAATTCAACCGTTTCACATGATCTAACCCTGTATACAACTTCTTATAGGTTCTTCAAAGTCAAGTGCACAGTAGAGCCTATTACAGTGCAATGATAGGATGAAAATAGAGAAAATTGATGACTTGTGTTCTGCCCATAATATAATGCCTTGGGGACGTACCTGGATGCCTCCCCTTGTCCCCTTGGGGCTACTAGGCAACCCTCCAAGTGGTGTGCAAGATTATAATGATGAAAAACATCGCAATTTGGCCATGCTGGGGATTTCACATGAGGCCTGTGGTGCACTCCTCTATGATGTGATATGTCCTAAACAATCCTTTTGAGATTGTATCAGGTAAGTATAGTAAAAAGTGCACATATTGACACTCAGGACCCCCATCTCATGATGTAATGCAATCTCATATTATACTCTTGTTCCACTACATTCAGAATGCCACAGGGCCATGGATGAGGGTCTGAAGGTTCTTATTGGGCCTCTTGGGCTATATGAAGAGACTTGAACTGAAAAGTTGGGCAATATGTCATGAAAAGGCAACCTTTTTTGATGTGGTGTATACGATACAGGGTACAGTTGTGCATGGTGTACAGGGTACATTGGCACTTGTTCGGGGTACAGTGTACTGCTGTGAGTGGTGTATAGGGTACATTTCCTTTTTGGACACTACCACTTCTTGTCCCAAAAAGGAAATTACTGACATCAACCCCTCCCTGGCTCATGATTCAACAGTTTTTGATGATTAAGCTGGTATATGAGTTGTTATATGTTCTTTAAAGCCAACTGGAGCACAGGAGAGCCTACTACAGTGCAATAAGAGGGTGAAAATAGCGAAAATCAATGAATTGTGTTCTGGCCACAATACCTTGGGGATATACCAATGAAGATGGTTTTTAACTGTGTCCACTTGTCCCCCTAGGCTGCAAGGACACCCTCCAGGTCATATATCAGATCCTGGTGATGAAGAACATCACAATTTGGCCATGCAAGGAAATCGCACTTTGTCCCTATTATGCACTCCTCCATGATGTAATGTATCCCAAAACACACCTTTAGGGACTGGTTCATGTATTTATATTGGAAAAGTGAGAAATTATCACCTAGGGAAGCCTATACCTCATGGTTTGAGGTGATTTTATTTCAAATTCTTGTTCACCATATTCACCATGCCACAGGGCCATAGATCATGTTCTGAAGGTTCCTACTAACTTTCTGAGCTATGTGAGCAGTTTTAAGCCAAAAGGCTGGCCAATACATGATGTATAAGTCGAAAATAAAAAATAACATATTTTGCTCATTTCATAGGGCACCAAGGAGACCATATTGTGGGGAATAAACAATGGGAATGAAATCAGACAGTGTAATTACTCTAGATTATGCTTTATTTCAACCACTTTGGTGAAGTTTTGGCTGAATTCTGTTTCTGAGGAATTGAGTTCAAATGCAACTTTTGGTCTATGTGCCGGCCATGGTTCAAGATACCATCTGCCCAAATCTGGACCAAAACAGTTGAAATAAAGCATGACTTGCCCCGGTCACGTACCCTTCGCACCACCGTTACCCACCCCCTGTCCACCTTGCCCCAGTCGCGTACCCTTCGCACCACCGTTACCCACCCCCTGTCCACCTTGCCTCGTCGCGTACCCCTTTCGCACCACCGTTAAACCCACCCCCCTGTCCACCTTGCCCCGGTCACGTAACCCTTCGCAACCAAACCCGTTTACCCCTTCTCACCACCCCCGAAAGTCGACCTTTGGAGGGTATTTGTACCCTATGTCCCCTCAAAAAAGCCGTGGGTGCCCTCGGAAGGGTACCCCAGCCAAATTCTAACCCCTTAGACCAACTTTAGAGGTACAAGGTTGGTCTAGTGGCCTCTGATATTCGGGATTAGCAGTGGTGCAATGGCTGGATAAATGTTTCAGTTCTCACTTGTATCTGTTAGTTGTAGACCGCACCTGCTGCATCTAAATCGTAGAAAGGGCCATTTTCTTTCCTTTATTTTTCTTGGCAATTAGTTTTGAGTTTGGTGCGGTTTCTCTTTCTGACCTTCGAACCGTCACAACCACTCGGCTATATAGGTATCGATCTCTGTTTGGATCTATCTATTTCTGTCGATCCACTGTATCGTTGTCTAGATGCGTGGCCGAACAAAAAGAACATGTCCGTTTGAGATTGTTGGCCTTGCTATTATTTACGGCGCTGCGTGTCATTAGTGTACACGTCGAAGGCCACGATATTACTCTATTGTTTGAGTGACAATGTCATTGACGCTGCCGATTTGTCCAGGTGATTTTTTTCTTTTTGTTGCTGACGTGGGGTTACGTGGCATATTTTTTTTCTAACTCTTTTGTTACCTGAGCGTACAAATATGTATATATTCTGGTCCCCGACCATCTCGTCCCGACAAACACAACTTACCCAGTTATGGCAAGAGCTAAGTACGTGGTTGCAGGGAATTGGGGCTCCGAGCTAATCCTTGCAGGTCCGCGAGCGCTGGTCCAAAAACTCCCGCAAAGTGAGCTTTGTTCCATCGGTGTTTTGGGTTTGACATCTGATCCTCCAGGGCAAAAAAGACTCGGGCTACACGGGGCAAGACTTTGTTCGTTGACGACGAAGCAGCTGAATCGTGTGTTTGCTGATCCTGTTGATTTCATTA
>JARJCM010000795.1:0-20091 GCA_029233265.1 Mycena alexandri | reverse complement strand
AGGAACGAATTGCGAGTTATGTACCCGGCAGCGCCCCCCCATGTCGCGCAAACTGTAGGCGCCTTCACGTCCTCCCCGGCGTCGCTCAGCAGCTGTGGTCCTCGCTGGGATCCCATTTTGGTTACTGCGGCCGACTCTGTTTTCGACTGCTGAAAACATTCTGGAGTCGTACCATTACTGGAACCCACTTGGCCTCCCCGATCCCACGCGCACGCCGAGCGTGCACCCCCCGGGCTATACAGCGGGAACAGCACACTTGAAAAAATCGATGCAATTCACCGTGCAGCGCTGCATACTCTTGGTATCACGACCCATTTGAAACGAGCGTCAGTCGTGCTCGCTCCCCATCGCCGCATCCTAGCGCGAGTGCTATTCTCACTCGGTCCGCACCGTCGCCCAGTGCGTAATTTACCTTCTCACGACAGCCTTTATTAATCTCTACCTCTCCAGCAATACCTTCTCGCGATCGCGCCCCGCAGCAGCGCCCACAACCTTCAGCTCGCTCGATATCGGCCTTGTACGTGCTTTGCGAACTTGCACCCATATTTTGAGCACCACTAACAGCGTTCTACTAGATCCGTCGAAGCCTAAACGCACCAAAGGACTTCCAAAAGCCAACCGCGACAAGTTTGCGCCTTGACGGCTCCAGAAATGCCGCCATCGATCACCAGCATGGCGGACGCACGTCACAAAAGTCGATCGCACCATTCGTCCTTACACCGCCGCCGACACTCGATATGTTCTCCCCGAGCCTGCGGTATTCCTCAACAACAACGTCCAGCGCCGGTACAAGTGGCTTCATCATTGGAAGCTGCTTTGCGACGCCTTCCTATTCCTGCTGAGCGATACCCCGCAACTTCTGGCCCCGCAGCAGTGGTGGGATGTGCTGGAGGGGCAGCTCACCAAACGCGGCCAGCCAGACTCGCGAGCATACAGGCGCAGCAAAGAATTGGAGGATGTCATCCGCCCGGCGTTGCAAGCGGCGGGCGTCGAAAGCATCGAGGGGTTGCCAGTCGCTGACGAGTTGGTGCCCCAGTTCACGCTCAAGGAGACGCGGGAGATAATTTTGGGAGGTCGCAGAGACCAGCTTCGGTTCAAGTTCTGCGCGCTCGACAGGAAGGCCTCCGGGAAGCAACGTTTGGCGCAGGTGAAGGACTGTTTTGCGGGGCATATGCTGATTGGGGTGCCGCTGCGTTTTGGAAAACTGGGCTGGGCTGCAACCCGCGCTGGAGGAACGCCATCGGTATGTCGCGCGGACGGCACGATTAATGGTCGACTGGCAGACGAAGCGTGGTCCCGCAAAGATTCTGTGGCGTGTCATTGATCATCGTCCATGGTCCCCCGGCGATATGCAAGAGCTTGAGACGGAAGTGTGTCGGTACTACACCCAGGCGTTCTGGGAGCACTTTCGGCCGTGCAGCGGTCCTCCTATGCGTCTGGATCATGATTTGGAGGAGGAGCTGGGGTGACGATATGGAGAAGGAGCCGGGTGAGCTGTAGTCCCTAGATTTTTTGTACTCGATCGCGTCGAAAAGAATTGCTGGATACTTATACGAATAAATGTACATATAATGTAATTCTATTAGCAGCTGTAAATACAAGTCTTTGTAATCCAAAAATCGGGGCATCCACAGAGTCCCATTAACCCACTGAGCAGAGTTTGGATGAGTCGTTTGGCGAGCTGCGCGCCTAAAAGGCGCTCTGTCTTGTTTTAAGCGCGCGGGCAAGCGCCCAATTTGAGACACCGAAAGGCTGAAATGCCGGAATGCCGGAATGCCAGAATGCCGAGCTGTGCTCTCACGTTCTGTCATCCTCTTTCTTCCCATCATCCATCCTCAAGACGCTCAACGGCGAGCTCGCTCAAGACCCTCAACGGCAAGCAAGCTTGAGGACCGGCGAAGAAGACCGCAGACCCCGGCCGTCCAGAACGACTTCATACGTCATTCTCGACCTTCTGGGCTTGACTTTTAGTCAAGCCTGCCCGACTTTCAGTCGGTGCCCAGCTGCCCCTACTTTTGTTGCCTCAATTATATCTTTGGGTTCCCAACGGTCTCTCGTAGTCAAACGGCCATTTTTCTGGTAGTCTTCATTCTGGTAGTACATTGAATACACAGGATTGTCTCTCCCTCGCAACTGGCCTTTTACAGTACGTCTATACGCTACAATCAAGAGTTTCATTAATTCACCTTCACCCAGACCCTCCTCCTCTACTACCATGAAGCGCGTTGGCAATGGCAAGAAGATTCAAACCCCAAAAAACACGTCGCGTCTTGCCACCAGCGTACCAAGCGTCAAAGTAACCTTCCACACAGGTGTGCAATTTTCTACCCAGGTTTTCGCCGCAGCCGCTGATGCTCAAGGCAGCGACGAGCGTGACTTCCGAGCGGCGCTATGTGGGGAATACCACATTACCGCTAGAGCCTCTTCGCGAGTCATCGGACGGCGAGGTTCTGGAGTGCCCGTCCAACGAGCCCAGCCTTCCCTTCCTGAACGCGCTGGACGACGCTCCCGGCGCAATACCAGCGTATGAAACGACACCGGCGTGCGATGAGAAGGGCGACGAGAAGAGCAAACAGATGCGAGAGGTATGTCAGTGGCACGAAGTATTGACTACAAAACTAATGTTATTGCAGAGTGTCGCCCACATGAACGATCTCAAGAAGAACAAGTCAACCTTCCTACGCATCCTCCTCTCCCGCCACCACCATTCACAACTCCTGACACCGCGTTGTTGTGGCGGCAAGGACCAACATGACAAAGTCCTACTGCGGCGGGTTGCGTGTGGTGACTGCCTCCAGGCGGAGCTCCTCTGCCGCCAGTGCTGGGTCAACAAACATCGGACGATGCCCACACATTGGCCCTCGTCTGGAACAAAGCCGAGCGCTTTTTTGACAAGCACGACTTCAGTCGTGTTCTGAAGAACGGTGCGATACGAATGGGTCACAATGGCGAAGGCTGCCCCGATGCTCAAGTCGGACGTTCCTTCACGCTGGTTGAGCGGAACGGCATTCATGCCACCGCGATCGCGTTCTGTGGCTGCAAAACGGAGACGTCTCCGGACGGCAAGAAACACAGCCTCTCGCACTACGAGCAACTCACGCATGCGGGTATTTTCCCGGGGAGCGTCAAAGAGCCTGGGACTGGATACACCCTCGGGCTGCTCGAGTATTACCGGCAGCAGCGGAGCCAAGGGAAAGGCTCCGCCTACAATTTCGTGCTCGTGTTGCAGCGACAGGCCGATCGATTCTTTGCGGGCGGCGTTCCAGTAAGTCGAAGTTATATCGTTGTTGGCACGCATGCTAACAGGTATCGTAGGACATATACAAGAACTTCCTAGCGATAACGCGCTTCTACGAGTTTCTTCAGATTATTGTTCGAATCCGGGGAAGCACATGGCCTCGATAATCCTCTCCCCAACGAGGTCGCCCTCCCCTACCCCAATCGGCCGCAAGGTTTCCTCGGCGTGAATTGTGCCGCGTGCCCCGAGCCTGGAGTTAATATGCCCTTGGTCGTGAAAGTACCCAGGTACCTTCCGGTGAGCCCTGTACCTGCTTTTGAACGCCAACGGCACTAGCCTAAGATTTGTCAGACACACAATCAACCTTGACAGCACCCTCGACGGAAATTTCAAGGCCAATTTATTCTTCAAACGCGACAATGGGAGCGACACCGCGCTTACCGACGGCAACATGTACTTTCCTAAGCAAGCAGAATTCGACCATATCTCTGCGACATATAAAATCCCCGAGGAAGACAAGGTACTCTTTTGCCTGCAATACACCATCTTATCGCTGATTACTATAACAGGAAGTGCCGTGTAAGGCTCACATCGGCTCCATCCGCCACCAGGGTCAGCAGAAATATGGGACCACTGCTCTCAGCGGTGTCGTAGGCTGCGCCTGCGACCACACCGTTTTGGGGTCTCTTATCGACATGCAGAAAGGCGAAGCGTACGTCTTTAGTTGCTCGTGGAATTATTTTATTCTAACCCGCCTCGCAGATTTGCGCTCGGGACATATGCCCAACGGGAAATGCTGTGGCACAAAAACACCCCCGCCGCTCGCACCAGAGTCTCAGCCACCCATGGTACAGAGCTACGGCAGCTACTGCTCATTCGTGGTCAATCAGGTGAAGAGGGCGACCGACCTCTTTCCAGACGAAACCTGGCTGCACGATTTGCTGAGAACGGTGGAGGGGCCAGATCCCAGCGGACCACA
The DNA here is from genome assembly GCA_029233265.1 of Mycena alexandri. NCBI lineage: Eukaryota > Fungi > Basidiomycota > Agaricomycetes > Agaricales > Mycenaceae > Mycena > Mycena alexandri. Next base: position 15,874 of record JARJCM010000795.1, on the reverse strand, counting down.
TTAACAGGGCACGGAGTGAATTGCCAGACACTGTGGCAGGCGGTGTACTTCGCGTGCCGTGCGCACTTCCATGGCGAGACAGCGGAAGTAATATGGGCTTTCCTCAACGCGCTGGGCTCTTCAACGCGTCAAAGTACTGGCGCCACGCGCCACGACATCATTAATTTCGTGATGCATGCGTGGAACATGCTGAAGTACCTTGGTCAAGGTAAGCCTCTGGTCAATTCTGCTGACCGTGATATGCAGCTGATATAATATTTTGTAGTGCAACTGTTGGCCGCTAAGAGGCTTGACGCCCTGCACCTTTTTGAACTACACATGGCTGTGGTGGAGGAACTCAGTCGGCAGCATGCGAAGGAGGTTGGGGCATGGTCGCGTCTGCCGCGCGTCGCTACGACGGATACGAGTGGTAAAGTCTGCAGCGTGTATCAACACAAGTTAACTAAAGGTATGCTCTCAATTTTGCGACACAAATTGCGAGCTAAAAGGGCTTAGTGTTGTCCGTGGAGAGCACATTGGCCGCCATGATCAGCTCAGAACAAGAGAAACTAAAACGGGACGGCGAGCTCGAGGCGGGAACCTTGGTGGCATAGTGGGTTCACAATGGAATGGTCATCGAACGGCAGCAGTGAGTCCTTCCTTGCCGTGCATGCTATGAGCACTTTCTCAATATAGGGAACGTAGACTTCTTGCAATCGCGCTGCTACGAAGCCACCAGGAGCATCCGCTGCAAGAGACATGGGACAGTATCACCAAGCTCCGCGACAGTCTCAACCTCCATCTCAAGAAGTTCAGGGAACGTCAGCGCGAGATATACCCATGGCTGACTCTGAGCGCTCTCGACGTCGATGAGCCCGAAGTAACAGCAATCCAATTGCCGTCATATCGCATGAAGCACGGGCAGCGCCAGCGACACATCTGGGGGGGTGATGAGCTCGACTCCGAACTGCGACAAGCGGAGATCGAGCTGCGCTGCACGCAGGCCGAGAGTGGGGTCTTCGGGGTGCGAGACGCGTCTTTGGCGCTGTCAGCGGTGAAGAAAGCCAGGGAGCTTGATTATCGGGGCCAGGGGGGGATTACCCGCTCGCAGCGGAACTTTCAAAAGGCGGAGCTGATGAAGCAGTTGGAGATCGACGTGTACAACACTGCGCGGACAGCGCTGATCCATCTCGGGCACATGCAGAAAGACGCGGTGGAGCCATTTCCGCCTTTGACGCTCCAGGACACGCGGCGAAAAGAAACGCATCTGCATCGTGCGACCGGCGACTCACGGTTATTCGATGGGACGGCCTGGTACTTACAGAGCGGGGTGGTCGATCGCCCATGCGGCAGTGACCTCCACGCTACCCCACGAGTCGGATAGCGAGAGCGACCAGCCCGAGCTATTGGCTGGCACTCAAACCTTGAAACGCTCTGGTACGTGACCTTTCCCACAAAGCCCGGACCATATTAATATTTACACCAGGTTTCAAGCGCTGGCGGCCAGCGGACTCCCAAGCGCCTCAGGGACATCGCGCCAGATAATGTGGAGGTAGGGCTATCGGAGGCGGAGGAGAGCGATCCAGAGATGTCGCCGTCCAAGGTAGGAAGGGCAGAAGAGCGGACGACGGGGAAGAAGGGGAAGGGGAAGAAGAAGGGAGATGGCTGGATCTGGATGGAGAACCTAATGCGGGGGCAACCTCAGAGCGAGGAAAAATTAGCGGCGTACAAGAAGGAAAGTAAGGTCATTTGTTTTCCAAATAAGACCGTGGCTAGGTACTGACGGCTTTTAGGTGACCAAGTCCAGTGGTTCCGTGCTGAAGCAGAAATGTACCGCTGGCTAGAGCAGTACGAACGCAAGCCGCTGAGCTAATGCGTGTCATCGCACGATACCACTGAGACGGCGAGGTGTGGCGCGGTGCTTGCAGACTGTGAGGAGGCGCTCAAGGGGATGAATGGCGCGACGACATTTGCTCGTATGCAGGCCGCGATGCCATCGGCGCCTAGAGCTCAACGCCACGACGATCTTCAAGAGTGCCGACTCGGGGGGCGCATCATGATTGGGTGGCCGCTACAAGCTTCGACAATCTGGTGGAAAGGATTGATGGATGGCGGGATGAGGTATTCAAGTGGATGGATGGGATGGTAAGTACAATAACTCGTTCTCAGTAGCCGCCTTCGTCACTTATAGCGATTAGGGGATACATAGGGCGTACAAGGAGTTCTGAGCGCCGCATTTAAATTTTATTTATTTTATTCCACGCTACAGCGGACTGAAGTCTTAAGACGTCGGGAAGTCTTGAGACATCGCGGAAGTCTCAAGACGTCGCTCAAGACTCAAGACATCGGCAGAACTTAAGATGTGACTGAAGGCTTAAGACTTGACCCTAATCTTAACTTAGGACTTAAGATGTATAAAGACTTAAGACTTGGGTCAGACATAAGACGTAAGTCATTGGGAAGGTGGTTCATGGGTGGTAGGGAAGGGGGGTGGGTGAGGAGTCTTAAGACCTGATGTCTTAAGACATCGTGAACCCTTAAGACTTGTGTTGGTCTAGACCGGGCAAGTCTTAAGATAACCCGCTCCTATTTCATGAATTGACACTCCTTGGCCGTACCACCACAGCGTAGAGAAAAAAGCCGGGTTACGAAGGACTACGCTATAACCCGTACGCGTTGTGTTCAACAGTTCTGAAGATACTGCTTGCCCAACCTATACGAGGCAAGGGGATAAGAAAAGGAACCATATAGCCCAGGCATCTCGACACGGAACGGCGTTCATCTTGCGGAGCGTTGCCCCTTCGCGCAAGTGTAGAAAAACCCTCCGATCGAAGCTTTCCTGGAAGGCTAGCCCCCCAACGAGGAAATAAATCCTCGAGGAACCTAGCGAGACTGTTCATTCCGTACGGAAGGAACTGTACCACCACCACCACCTTTTAAAAATACATAACATTGCGTGTACTACAATAGCAGACGAATCTCCGCGACAGAGAAATTTCCCTCTAGAGGACGAACTAATTTCGTGCTTTTGCCTGACTATACCACACCCGGTCAGACAACTCACGGAACCGCAGTCCGTATCACACCGCCCTTGACCTGCACCATTTTTTCCTGCTCAAGCCGCTGCTGAAGGTTGTCGAATAGAGCACCCCATGCCGCGTCCCATGAGGGTGAGGGAGGGCACATCGCTGGGGGAGTCGGGATGCGGGGTGGAGGGCGCGCGCGACGAGCACCGTCGGGCATTGTTTGCCGTCGCTCCCAGTGCTACCAGGAACAAGACAAGTTAGCAATAAACGATCTTGTTTTACAGAAATGACTTACACAAGGGTTTGAGGCTCCGTTTCTTGCGCTTTGAGGATGCTACCGCTGCAGTTGACATGGTTAGTGGTAGGAAGCAAGCGAGCTGCGCAGTAAAAATTTAAATAAAAATAAAATCTGACTTCCCAAAATGGGAATCTCACTCAAAACTGGCGAGTTAGAAAATCACAATATATTGAGCCAAGATAGGTATTATTTACTTCGCGACGTAGATCTATAGTCAAGTCGATTGGAATGCAGCGACGCGATCGGTCTCCAGCTTGTCGTACTTTGAGAAGAGGTTGAGGCCCCATTTCCACCGACTGCCCGGGACGCTGTCGAACGCGTCCTTCACCTCCTGGCCACCCGGTTGAGCAAGAAGGGTTTTCGCCGACTGTGATCCATACGCAGCCCAACGAAACAGACCACCCGCAGCATACTGTGTGATGGAGTAGCGAGTTTCGTTGGGCTGGATCGGTGTGTTGCTGTGGTCGAGGCAGCCGAGGGGATAAGGATGGTGGCACCGCTGGGGAATTGGATAATAAGGCGTAGCTGCCTGAGGTAGAGATGTCCGCTGAGGACGTGGTCAAAGTCACCACCAGAGGTGACGGGGCAGAGACCGTGGACACAGTTGAGCATGTCGCAGTGCTCGAAGCTGACCGCGTCGCCGCAGTTGAGGGTGATTGCGGGGAAGATGGAGTTCCGGAAAGTGTGGGTGAGCTTGGGGGTGGTTCTTGAAGAGCGCACGGAGAACTTTGCAGTAATAGCGATAGAGTTTCGGGGCGTACAGGGCCAGACCCACTGCGAGGATTTCAGACGCATGCTGCTGTGTACCGAACAAGGACCTACTGGACTGGAAACCGGCGATGTGCTGGATTGATTTGTTGCGGAGTAGTCGGCGGGTAAAGCGGCCGCATGAAACGCGAGTGGCAAAGGTTGCCAGGTTTCTTCTGCAAAACGTTAGTGTGCGGCTCGTCAGGCGGCAGGAGAACCAGACCTTCTGACCACCTCCAAAAGTGACCCCATCCCTCATGGGAAGGTGGGTCCCGTGCCGGTGAACGGTACCGACACGCCATTCACCATATTGTATGGCCTCCTTCCGCGTGCGCGCCATCGCGGCGACAGCGTCTTTGATCACCCCAGGCCACTCGTCGTCCTCAGGTGTTCCCAAGAGGATGGCGATGATGCGCCCTTGGTCGTCGACGATGAGCCTGGGATCACCGTAAATGGGTTTAACAAGAGAGCTGGCATGATGCACATGCACTTACCACCCATTCCCCTCTACCACCTCACACCCCTCATCTAACAATTCAGGTAGCGTAATGAGCCGATGTGTCACGTTGGCACGTCAGCGACCGACCCAAGCACCAGCAGCGGCTGGCGCGTCGGCGAGATCAAAGTGGACCGTGTGGGATTCCTGTTGCCGATGGGCCTGGGAATAGCGAGCGTCAGGGTGCTTGTCGTATGGTGTTTCGCCCGCGTGCTGACGCTGCCATCGCTGCTTGCGACGGTTGGCGGCCTGTATTTTGTGCCGCGTTTTCTCGATGGAAATGGTGGGCGGTTTGAGGGAGGTAGCGCGTGATGATTGAGGGGATGGTATGGCGGAGGAAGATGGCGAGGAGAGGGGTGTGAGTGGCGATGGTGGTGTGGGTGGCAAGGTGGAGCTGGCGGTGGGCTCATCCTCGTCCTCGTCCACCCAGTCATCCTCGGAGGAATAATTGGCCGCGTCTTGTTCAGCAGCATAGCGGTCATCATCGGCGACCGCGTTGTGTAAAAGAGCGTCGAGGGAGATATTGGTTCAGATGATTTCAAAAGAGCATAGTGAGTTGGCAGATTGAGGAGTTCGTAGGGCGAGAATTGAGCGCCGCTACGCGTCCGTCGCGACATGACGCCAGCCACCGGGGTGGGCCTGCCCTGTGAACACGCGTCAGTTCGTGTTTATAAACCAGAAACTTTGTCTCTGTCGAATTCACCCAGTGGCATTCGAACGCACCACCGTAGAGCGCTGCGGTAAGACTCAGTGTATGGTGCGGGTCGAATGCCACTGGGTGAGCTCTACGGAGTTAGAGGAAAATCTTGAGAAACTGACCTTGCGTGGTGGTGACAAGAGAATTTGAAAGAAAAGGGAGTCAGGTCATGGCGGAGGAAGAGCGGTGTCACGAGTGACCGTGATTAAATTTCCTATTCTGGACGAAACTGGCTTCACATCGCCCACTTCGTGTGGGGGCCCTGGTCAACGCTGGGTCGAACTGCAACTTCAGGTCAGTTCCTAACCTGCTTTACTTTGACTGTGCGCAAACAGATCCGAAAAATATTGAACTTGATTATCAGTCCGCGCGAAGACAGGACTATAGCAAGTGGCCATGCTCGTCTAGGCCCTATATTTCACCGCTAAAAGGTAGGGCCACATCCATTTGCAACATATTCCAGCGTTATTTTACCTCTGAAGCTCAGATCTGCGACGAAATAAGGGATCTGCCGGCAAAAAATCGCATTGTGGAAAATACTCAACGGTGAGTCTGTAAATTTTGGTTTTGCAACCGCGTCGGTTGAGGCTTTCTAACCTTCTAATTTGAATTAGCGTCCGAGAATATTCGAAACCATGGGGTTCAAATATCAAGCACCCGTCATATCACCAATTTCAAACTCACCTGGATTTTTCGCGTGCTCAATGACATTACCAGCGAGCTCAGGATGACGAACCAGGCATTTGGGAGTTTGGTTTCACGGGAAAAGGGATTGTGGAAGGAGAGGAGGCCCAAATGTGTGTTGGTGCAGACGACAAACACAGAACATCATACCTACACCCTCTTCTCACCTTTACCACCAGAAACCTTCAATGACCAAGAAAGTCTCGAATTCGCGAAATCGTCCTCCCAAGGACTCTGATACTTATCGCCCAGGGTCTGTTTGGCTCTTCTATGCTCAAGCTCGTCTTACTGACCTTGACGTTAGCCTGAGTAGGGCGGAAAAGGCACGAAACCACAGAAAGGCTCAAAGGTCTTATATTGAGCGGTAAGTACGATGACGGTACCACTACTTAGGATGTTATTAATGTAGCGATGGGCAGTAACCCACTGGCACGCAAGAAACACCGAGTGAGGATGGCTGCAAGCCGGTATGTGTCAATTACGAGGGGATCAGGCGGGGCACTGATCTTTCAAAGGGAGCCAAGAAAGTGTTGAAGCGTCGCTGGGATAAACCTAGGGTTCAGCGCCGTTTATCGACGCCTTCGTGGACTGACCCAGGGCTCCCCTCCCGGTCGGAAATGCGCACAGAGCCTGTGGCAGACCGAGCCACGGTTTACTCGCGAAACTCTCGGGAAAGAATCACCATCGACGCCCTTGTAACTCTCCGGCAACCTCAACACATCGCCGAAGAATGGCCCCGTCCGGCGTCTGACTCTATTCTGGAGAGGGCAATGCTGCTGACTTCATCCGGGTGCATCGCACAAATTTAGTCTGAAAAGATTAAGAGATGGGTTGTTTAGAAGGGTTGAAATGGCTCACTAGGTAACTAGTCAGTCAGGAAACCGTCGATGACGCCTTCTTCGATCCTAATGCGGACGGCAGCGAGTCTCTCCAAAAGATGAGCGCGGAGCTGGAAGAAGTGTTGCATGCGGAAGGCCACAGCAGCCACGTCTTGGACCAACTCGGCCTCGCGACGTTGAAGGAATTTAGGGTCAACAGGCAGAGAGTCGCTAGCGTCCAGGAGCTTCGAAACACTATTGACGACGGCTTGGGTAACGTCTTTGACACGAGCTAGGCTAGCATAAATAAATGCAGTATAGATCGAGATAGGACTAACCTGGGACGGCAACATCAGCCTCGACATCGTGGGTTTGAGACTTTGTGCGACGGGGCTTGCGGGAATTCTCTGGAGGTGTAACGATAGTAGCAGCAGGAGCCTATCAGCGGTTCAGGATGATACAAGGCGAAAATAAAGGAAGCTAGCTCACCAGAGTAGCGGTAGCCGGCTCCGCCTGAGGAATTGGGCGTGAGCTAGCAACGCAAAAAGGAGGGATAATGCACACCTTTTTGCCGGTCTTCTTCTGAATTAAAATGCGGGTTGAGTCCTAGCGTCTACAAGGAAACAACTAGAGAACGAACTTTCTTAAGTTTCTCGGCTTCCTTGGAAGGAAAGGCAACGGGGTCGTCGATAATGATCACCGAGTCGTCCTTGCCATGCGAAGTGCCAGAGTTACCAGGATCATTAGCAGAACCAGCCTTTAGAGGGCAAGTAAGCACGGCATGCATAGATGAAGTACAATAGCTGCAGGTAGCCACCTAGAAAGCGGTGGTGAGCGAGAAAAGAAATTAGCAAGTTCAAAGGAACTGGCCTTTTTCTTGAAGTGGAGCGAGCTAGGCACCGATCCGGAGCCAGCACCAGGGCCAGTGTTGGAACTAGTGCTATCCTTGTCCACGTCCATCTTTAAACCGTTAAAGTTGACGACGAGATAAGTAACGTCTGATGAATACCTCGTCAGTAGGAGCGCTAGGAGTAACAATCTCCAACACACTCTGCGCCTCGCCTTCAGACTCGTCCTCAGAATCAGAAGGAGGAGCAGGAAGCTCGGCAGGAGACGGCTAGCAGGAAGAAAGATCGCGAATTGAGTCGGAGAAACAAGCTAGCAAAAGAACGCACCTGAGCTTTGGCCTTGCTACGGACAGGAGGCTTTCTATCGCGAAGTTTCTGACGTTGCTCTTCATGGAATTGAAGCATCCCGTTGATCTCTGCCATATGGGCAGTGGGAGCCTTGTAACCATTTTTGACGGCAACGGCGACCGAGTCGCGAAGCGTATAAAGGGCCTCTCGAGTTGACTGATAGGGAGCGAGAATGAGGGATTCCTTGAACGGAGTGAAGGCGGCCTGTGAAGGCATTATAATATCAGCGAACGTCGGAAAAAGTGACTATAGAGTACTCACACAACGATCCACGACATAATCCAAAGTACGATGCCTCAGAGTAGCAGAGACATCGGAACTGAGGCTCTGGAAGTCGGTGACGGAAGATAGCACCTCGGAAGACGCATTAGAGAGAGCAACAGGCGGAACGCGGGGAGGCATGGCCTGTTGGGTCGAGAACGGGACAAAGTCTCGGACGCTAGCAGGTCGGCTTTTATGCAAAACCGTTTGGTAGCATGTTGGTTTGTGCAGATGGAATAGAGCTAGCGAGCAGGAAGCAGCTGACTAGCTGAGACTGATTGATACTTGCTCCCAACCTGTATAGAAACGCTTAACCGGGGACGGTTAAATGTTTAGTAAAGGGGAGAGGGCAGATCGCCACAAGGGAAGGCTAGGCGTGTGATACAATACACATGCTTAAATTTATTTTTGAGTGGTCAATAGCTGTGCGCGCGAGTTGCTATAAGTTCCGATAGATAAGGTGGAACGCTAGGTGCAGTTCTTGAACGCGGCAGAAATGCAAACGGTCTTGGATTGTATCAAAGTGTAAGGCTGAACTTCTCAGTCGCTCTTCCCTAGAAATAAGGTCGAGAAGACGCAGAGATCCTGCCGGAAACCATGGAGTCGGAGCGCTATTTGCAAAAATCAAGCTAGCTGTGCAATTTGGAATACAACTGGATCCGCTAGCCCGCATGGTGGGTTTGATACGGAACAGGAACCATTTCCAAAATGTTCTGCGAAGTTGTGGTTGAGGTAGACGAGGTTTACCTAGGCAAGCAGCATGAAGGAAATAGCTAGAGCATTAAGCTAACTAGTTGTAACCAGAGGCTGGCCAAGAAACGAAAGGACAGACGAATCGAACTAGCTAAGCAATGATATTGATGATTGCGAAGCTGCCAAGATAGAAGGACGTAGTAACCCCAATCAGTAACGATCGGCGGGAACGCTTGGACCGGGATTGATGAGCTAGGCGATGTCATTCGCTAGGCAGGGTGAAACGAGACTTTCAAGAGACGTCTGGGATATCGAATGGGGCTGGTAACAGATGCATAAACAATGAGCTATCAATGTACAGGGCTAGCTAGCTGGAAAACACCGTCTAGTGACTATGTATAGTAGACTTCATGGGCAAAAAAGAAGGCTAGCAGGCAGCGAAGTGAATGAACAAGGAGCAGACATGCAGTTGGGGAATCTACCTTGAAAAGTCTTGTTTAATATCGTCAAAGGGCAAGGCTAGTCCGCTAGCTTTATACTGGAGGATGCTGGCAAGTACTTTACAAGACTAGTGAACTCGCGCGGTTAAGCAATGAGATGTTCATCTTACGACGTATTTGTTTCTATTCAAAATAGAAGAAATAAACTGGGCATAGTTCAATTTACAGCACTTATGCTAGCTAGCGTGGCGCACGTGAATGACGGACAGTCGTGTTGAGCTAGTCAATCTGAAGATACTTGCAGTTTTTCATAAGTCCAAATTCTCACGCTTATTCACACCATGAATTTGACAGACGAGTTTGAATTCTTGAGAACTAGCTACGTTACAACTACTACAAAGACTATGATATTCATATCCTAGCTTTTGTGTCTAAGTAGAAGTGTAAGTAGTAAAGGACAATTGGGAACTAGCGGCATTGTGATGTGTGTATAAAAAGAAAAAATTAAAAACAAGACGAGACGCGACCGGCACCCCGAATTTTCACCGCACGCACCAGAATTACTCCTTTGCCTCGGTTGGAGGAGGCATCGCGGCATCCGGATCGACGACCATCATTACTGAACTGGATGGTAAGAGGTTGTTGTCGGGAAGACCGAAAGTTGGTGGCGAGACCGGCGTGTGGAAAGAGTTGGCAGGCGAATGGGGCTGCGACTCGTCCAAACGAAGGACCGGCGACGTAGGATTGGCTTGGAGGTGTTCAAGCTGGCGCTGCTCGAGGGACTTAGCCTCCAGGGCGCGGGCGACCACCATATCCACGTGCTCCTTGTCGTCCGGGTTGGCAAAAAACATCGCCATCGAGTCGGGCGAAAGCTGGTGAGCGGAATTGACGTATGCGAGGATGGCGTCGTCATCGGCCCTGGAGAGGCCCTCGGCGGCATGAACGAAAAGCCGGTAGTGAAGCTCCGCCGTACAACGCGCGTTGAGCGCATGAGAAACCAACTTGATGAAAACTAGGAGGCTAGTTAGTAAGAAGTAATTAGCAAAGAGACTGGTAGGGCTTACAATCGGAGGAGAGCGCGTGAAACGGGCGTAGCTTCTCATGCAACATGGCATCCTCGATGGCGTTGATGTAGCGGGAGCATTTGATGCTGCCACGCACGCAAGGGTCGCAACGAGTGCTGGGTGCACCAGCGCTGCAGGGCTGGCCGCGGTTAATGCACCTAAGGCATTTGACAACGGCGTTGGACCACAGTGCTGGCGATAGCCAGTACGCAATGAAGACGGTGGGAGCGCGAAGTTGTGCAGCAAACGGGCGAGCCTGGCCCGCCAGCCATTCTGGAATGAAATAAGTGACTTAATAACAGGAAAACGTTAAGGATGAACTTACCACCAGGAGGAGTGGGATCGGTATCGACGGCCACTCTGAGCATCTCCTCACGCGATTGCGGAGGAGAAGGAGAATCCTCGATGTCAGGAGCCTTGGATGTCGAAGGAGCGCTCTGCGGTGTCTTCGAGACGATGATCTTCTTGTTTGAGGTGGACGGCTTGGAAGGCGTAGCGCTAGCCTCGGGCTGCACAGCAGCACGACGCGAGCGGGTAGCCTGATTGGAACTAGCCGTTCCCGAATGCTAGCGAGAAGAGTTAGAGAATAAAAATGAGGAGTATTTTGCGACGCATCGTTTTGGAGGTAACAGGGGTGGTTTCACTCTCCACAGAGGCAGCTCGACCCTGAGTAAACAAGTTTATCAGGGGTCGACCGACTAAGGGAGAGGAAAAACGAACCTTATTGCTCGTACGGGCCTTCTTGGGAGGCGGCTCGTCGACGGCGTCAGCGTCGGACTCGGGGTCGGAGTCGTAAACCTTCTTGAGAGACAAGGGCGTCTTGGACGCAGGCTTGGGCGTGGCGACGATAACGTGTGGGAGGACGAAGCTGGAGTCTGGAATAGGAATGCCATCCTCCTCCTAGACAAGGCTATCTGTCAGTACCAAGAAAAAGAGTTAAGGACGGGAGTAAAAACTTACAAGTTCGTTCGGAAGGGTGTCGGGGTAGTCCCACATGAGATCGGCAAACTCGGGGAGACATTGGCGACCCAGGTGCTTGCAAATGAGAAGATTCGAGGCAACAGACATGGCAGCGAGGAAGGCAGAGACGTCCGAGTTCCACCTTGGGTATTTCTTGTAGAACGCGGCCTGAGAGAGTAGTCGTTAGTGAAAATATAGGGCGCATGACACGAGAACTTACCATGAGGGGACGCATTGTATTCAGCATTGGGACGACGGCGGCACGTTTCGAAGACTTGATGTTCTCCTCGGTGAAGTAGTGAATGATGTCGGAAAAACACTGAGACGGCCAGAAGTGGGACCAAGCGGCGTGAAAGTCGTCTGGATCGACGACGGTAGGCGCGAGCGAGGGTCCAGGAGAGGAAACGGTGGCGATAGAACCAGTAGCCTTGCGCTTAGCCATAGAAAGTAGTAAAAGAGGGCAGAGGAATGAGAGTAGAGAGGAAGGAAGAAATGGGCGACAGCAGCTAGCGCCTCAGCTTATATGAGACGCTAAGCGAAGGAAGCTGGCCGTGGGATGCAACCCACGCCTGGCGACCCTGAACCGCAGCCCACAGGCACACCGCGGTACCGCCAGCAATGAGTTGGTAGACGCAAATAGCCGCTTCTTTTCCCACCGAAATCAGCTTCTCGGCGCAAAGTCACGAGATTAGGCTGCTAGCTAGCGCGCTGTGAGGTCACCGGTGAGAAGCTATGAAAGTTATCGCAAACCAGAGTGAATCAGGGGCTAGCTGAGTGAAAGGAGGTCGAATTGTCTGAAAAAATAGGCTAGCTGAGAGAAGATTGATCGATTTCCTGAAAAGGCAATGATCATCGTTCTCGAAGCGAAGACAGCAATGCTACACAGGCGTGCGACTCTTTGGGAAAGACCGAGTTCAACTGTGGGAAATATCAGTCGAAGGGAAGAAGTTGGCTAGATGAATTGACATTATGCATGGGAATGCAAGAAAGACCTTGAAAATATTTAAATGTTACTTGAAAGATGCCATTTCAGTAACTGCTAAACTGGAAAGTGCTACACACGGACCACAACCGAGGACGGTTGAGATTTAGTAAAGGGGAGATGAAACGGCGCGTTGACAATGTGCTGCCATCCAGCTACATTTTGCGTTTTTTAGGGCTAATGCATGATGAGGTCTGCTAGCTTCTATTGGACACATTACTAGCTTCTCAGGGCTACAACTAGCAATGGGAACAGTGAGCTCCGGCTACTGGCTGTAGTACGAGTTATAGTGCTAGGCACGGCTTACAAGTGTTACTGTCACGGACCGGTCCCGTGATCGTGGAAACTGAAGACGCTTGGCCGAGCTGGGGTAACTTGAACCCAGAAACGGGAGCTAGTCAACTGTAACGAGGTTGCTAATGGGACAGATAGTCCAACTGGTTGTGCCGCGTGCGATTCCGGCATGTTCCATTTTACATAATCATTACAGTTACACTAGGCGAGTACACGCATCAAGGAGATAAACATACAGGTCTAGTACCTCAGAGTGTCAAGGATTCTATGAACGAGGACCAACGACTGCACAGACGGAGCTTTGGTCGGAGCTAGCGCAGAGTAGGAACGAACACGAGCGAGCTAGCAGGTGTAGGAAGGCGGCTAGTGCCCTAGCAGCTGGATAGACCCTGCTGAAGTCGATACAGTAGTGGCCGGAGTGGCGCTAGCTGAGGCAATGCGAAGGGACCAACTATAGGGGTATAGGAGTATACCCACCAGCAGATCAGGTGACGGACGCGACGCGATCCAAAGAGCCCAACGAGGACAAATAGCGGAAACAGTGAATTCATGTTGAGATGGAGCAGTGGATGAACGCTAGGATGTTCAGTCCGTAAGATAGCGGGGCAGAGTGGCGTGATTATGAATAAGCTGCACCGGGAATAGTAGTTCCGGAGTGGAGTTGCACATGGAGAGTTGCTCGGGTGCAGACTAGCACGCTGAGAAAGGCAATTATACCAGGCTTGGCTGTCGAGATGGCCAGATAGTTGGCCAGCTAGGCAAGCCTAGACCACGAATGGACCCGGCTCGTCTTCCGGAGGCGGTCGCATGACCAGAACATCGGCCTGTTTTACTCATTTCTCTTTACCCTCATCATTTTCTCTCTGAACCGTATATAAAGCCTCATAAAATACCGCTAGAGACCAGTTCATGCCCCCGCTCATCGCACTGTCGATAAGGGTGTGCTCAGGCCAGTCAAAGCGGAGATAAAGTACCTTCTCTGTTGTAAACCAGTCTATAGAAATTGCAGTGTTGTTTGTTGGATCCAGAAGTAACTGTGTGAACCAATAAGTCGAAGCTTCGCGTTGGGAGGTTGTGAGCGGCGCCACTCTCCACGTATAAATCAGGACCGAGAGCACAAGAGTTTAAGTTTGAGAGTTGCGGCTAGCTTTGTGGTGGACTTCAGTGGTAGCTACACATTGGGTGACCAGGAAATGCCTCCCGTAAAACGGACCACGCCCGGCACAGCACTTTGGTAGATCTGCCAGTCGATTCATTGACCGACTAGTTGAGCTAAGAGAACACTCCGGGTCCTTAATAAGCCCAAGTGTAACAGAAAAGAGCTTGGATTCAGAGGAGTCTAAGTCGGCCGTTAGCAGCATTCAGCTAGCCAAGCCATAGAGGAAGTGCAGGAGAAGCAGCATAGCCCATTAGTAGGAGTTTTCAGATAGACACTTCATTTACCTCGCCTAGGACGACTGTACTGTTGTACGTCCGCCTAGTAAACATCCTTATCACCCCAAAAACCTGTACATCCCAACCTTGGGAAGTCTTGTTTCGGAACGTCAAGGGTAGCTAGCCGAGAGTGTGGTGTTTGTTTAGTGGGATAGTTGAGGCCATAATTCAATTCTCTTTGTGCTAGGAATCCAAACCAGTAGTCGCATACTACGGCTCGGACCCGAACTCACTGAGGAAGACGCGCTTAGTCTTAGTGAAGTATAAGGAGGGGATTTGGTGTTGTGTTAGGTTTTGTGTGTGGTGTGTTAGTGTTCAGCTAGCCCGCATTCAGAGCTTATTTAGCCCATTTTCACTGTTAGCGCATCTTGCCCGTTTCAGTGGCTCGCAAGTCCGGCAGCAAAGGCGGCGCGGGTGAGGGGGGAGGACCTCGCCGGAGCGAATGACTTTTGCTGCGGTGTCCCTACAAGCCTGACGCTCCCTGCCGATGTCGTTCCCCGATGGTGTTTCGGTGTCCCAGGAGGCGCCGCCGTCGACACCGAGCTGGTACCCGTTGCAACCGATGTCGGGGAGTTTAGCACCAAGGTGGAATTCGGCCTCGTTGCGGTTGGCATCAAATGAGATCCGGCTGGGGTGATGTGCTGGAGGAACCACCGTAGAAGTCGCAGCATGGACTGGCGAGCTCGACGGCGAAGGGTTGAGTGGATCGGTCAATACTGCGGCTGTTGTCCAAACGTGAAGTCGGATGACGGTGATGACCACCCGCCCCCAATCGCCCGCGGCCTGGGTGGGCCTCGAGCGGTTTCCTCACGGAGAGGATCAGGCTCGAGATTTGGAGTGCTCCAATTGTCGACCGTCGATCGCAAGACGTCGCCTTCACCCCTCTGCTGCCCACGCAACGTCCAATGCAGGCCCTGCCCCCCAACATCAGGCGGCAGGAAGAGGCGGGGACTGCTGCCATCACCTGCGACCGAACTCCCGAAGGTATTGTTATCGTTCGTGGACATCTGAGAATTCTGGCGTACGAGCATCTCCGGGTGGGCGTTGACGTAGGCGTCGAACGAAAGCGTACCGGCAGTAGGGGAGCTGCTCCAGGTGGACGAGGTGGACGAGGCGTCCTCGCTGAGGAACAATGTGGAAGAGGTGGACGAGGCGCTGCTGAGGAACACTTTGGACGAGGTGTCCTCGCCGAGGAATAACGTGGAAGAGGTGGACAACGAGGTGTTCTCAGCGAGGAATGCGCTGGACGAGCCGTTGTCAGCGAGGAACGAGCTGGACGAGGCGTTCTCGCCCAGGAATGCGCTCGACGAGGTGCTCCTGAGGAACGCGCTGGACGAGATGCCGTTGTTGAGGAATGATCCCTCGGCCCCGAAATCGTCAGGGAAATTGTCACCGAGAGGGTTGTGCACATCGGAACCGCTGAATGGGTCGCCATAGTCCAAACCTGAATCTTCGTGCGATTCCGCACCCGCGTGCATCTCGTTTTCGTAGTCTTGATACATTTTCTGTACACCACAGGATATGGGGTTCGGAGACGGACTTCTGGAGGCCGGCGGTGAGACCGACATCGCGCTCGAAGTCTTGGCCTTGCTGGGCGACGCCTTGCTCGACGTTTTCGGCTTAGGCGGCTTGCCGAATGTTTTCGGCTTAGACGGCTGACTGGATGCCTTGGCCTTGCTTTTGTGTGGCCGCCGCGGTGGCCCCACTACCGCCACGGGCTCTGAGGCAGGCTCATCCTCCTCATTGTCTGGGCCTTCGAAGGCGCGCGAGACACGCGTTGCCCGGGCTGTGTTAGGATTAATATC
>JARJCM010000794.1:0-20324 GCA_029233265.1 Mycena alexandri | reverse complement strand
GCGTCGGCGCAAAGAGTTCTGTAAAACGTTGTTAGAACAGTTTGACTAGCGCAATAAGAAAAACTCGCTTGATGCTGAAGCTGGAAACCCATTGCCGCCAGTACGCCTTCCAGTGTTGCAGAGAAAGCAGTATTATTGGGTGCGACATGGAGGAATAGGTTTCGAGCGAATTCCAGGACACGCATGTCGACCGCCAGAGAAGGGGCGACCGGCGCGCAACCAAACACTCCGCCCTGGACCAGCAGCTCATTAAGTTACGATTTCGCGAAACATATCGGGTTATGCCGTAGAACGTTTTGCGAAATGTTTCGGCAAGCTATTTAAGGAAATATTAAGCCACCAGAAAAGAGTGGCAAAAGCAAGGATTGAACCGGAGACATGGACGGCGTTGATTGCATAATCCAAGTCACATCAGTGGGTAGCACCATAACCACCTAGGCTATCATTGCTGTTCCTTTGTGCTTTTTTGATTGCCTTTATGACTACCACTGAGTAGGGATAACAAATCTCCAAAACTACAAAAACAATATCCCTGGGGACCCTGACTCTAACCAACCCTAACCTAACCCAAACCTTAACCAACCCTCACCATAACCCACACCTTAACCACCCAACCCTAACCTGTGTGAGGTGGACAACCTAGTTTTTCACTAAATGCTGATTCTGTGCTTAAAAAACCTTTGATGTGTGGCCATCATCTGAGCAATTCTGCATGCTCTCTTGGCTCACTTGGTTACAGCGCTGCCTTCTTGGTTGATAATGTAATCCATTCCGTTTTGCATTCGTGGGTTCGAATCCCCCTCTTTTAATCCTTTTACAAGGTATCCCGAAACATTTCGCGAAACGTTCTACGGCATAACCCCACATGTTTCGCGAAAAAGTGGCCTACTGAGGTGGGACCAGTTGGACCGACAGCGGTGCACACCTGCACACTCGCAGGTTTACATCCTCGATTTCTATGGAGATCGTGAGTCCGGCATATCGTAGAACCACGGGGGCGTACTTACTCGAAAAACGGACAACGACGACGCTGTGGGTCTTGAATTCGATGCAGGTGCAGTCACTGGGTCGAGGCGGTGGCAGTTCTAGGTCGTGAACTAGGCGGAGAGACCTGGTGACGTGCAGGACCTGGGCCAAGTGGGGGAGGACGAGGGGGATAGTATCCGTCTGCCAACGCGCCCACTGGTCAGCGCGTTTGCGGCGATACTTGGTGGGATCCGGCCCTGGGGAGTAGGTGGGCGCGGTTATGTCGGGATCTTGCACAAATTCCTGTGCCCGTTCTTCAGCAGCGCGATCTGCGGGAGAGGGTGGGGGCGCAGCGTGCGGAGGCAGACGCAGGGGTGGCAGGTTCGGCTGCACGAGAGTCTGCCCATGTTCCAGTAGGATGTCGGGCTGAGTCGCGACGTGTCGGGGAAGTTTCTTGCGGTGATGCTGGACCCCCGGACCTGGGACAGCGACGTACAACGGACTCGAGGCCGCCGCAGCCCGCCTGTCTTTTGCTGAGATTCTCATGAATAACTGTGGATGCAATGAGTTGGTGGATAGTGGACAGTGTCTTTGCCACTCACACGGATTTCCGGATTTGGAATTAATGAAATTTTATGGCGCTGACGAGGCGCTTGTGTATTTTCTACGGTGCAATAACTACAGTACTTGTACTCGATTTACCAACTTGTATTCGATTTACCAACGAATTCTATTCCCAACGAAATTCTATTCTAATATAAAACTTATATCTACTTTAGGAAGGTGACCGTTGAGAGCAAGAAGGAATAGGCGCCTGGTGCAAACAAAGGACACCTTTGACGGGACGAGTTTCGGAGAAACCCTTATCAAATCTTATCGGTTTCTCCGAGTGACGTGACCACGTCGCGTCGCGTCGCGTCAAGTTAAAAAGTGCGCGCCTGGGCTTGGGAATTGAAGAATAAAATATAATAAAATAAGAACAAAAAGGCGATTTGAAGTGGAGGTGCCATATAACCCCAAGCTCGGAACGTCCACAACCTCAAAATAGAGGAAGCAGCTGAACCATACACCAAGGCCAGCTGACGGAAGTGCTGAGCGAGGGGCGCAGGAAGCTCCAAAATCATTTCTTAAACACGGACGCTCGATTAGGCACCCGTGGTTTAAACGCGCACGCATAGATATGCGTGCGCGTTAAACTATGTTGAACGGTACTGTATTCATATTGTACGCTACAATTACATCCAGTGGGTAATATTTACACTATGACATTATATACAATACTTTACATGGCTGGTAATGGAGTTGCTACGAAGTGGTGCGTTAAAGACTGTATTGCAACATTTTTCGCGAGACACAGACTGGCGTAGGGGAAGCGGCCCCGTAGGATCCTGTCGGGGAATTGAACGTCGACCAGTTCTGCAGTCGAAAAGGCAGGAACCGTGAAGCCGTACTTGCCCTTTTCCGCCGTGCTCCCCACGGAGTCTGGCCCAACAACCACCACGCGCATCTGAACCTCGTTCAACCTCTTGCCATCGTCGTCCGTTCTTCGCGGTTTGACGCATGCCGGGGGAACGGAAACCGGCACTGCAGTCTTGCCCAACCCGCGCACGACGATCTTGTCCCCGTTGCACTCGACGCCATCGACCGCCAGTAGGTACCCGTTCTGCCCTTCCAGCTTCAGAATCTTGGCCGATACCTTGGGGATGAACTGCACCCCGCTGAGCCGGACATCGATTCGAACGTGTCGGAATTCGGGAGCCCGTACCCAGGTTCCATCCGCCTCGCCCACCAATGGCATGTCTGGTTTGGGGTAATTTACCTGCGTTACTGGCTCGAGCGGCCCTTGCAGGTAAACATCATCGACGACTTGGGGTGGAGGCTGCCGTTTGGGCTGCTTCCCCTTGAGAACGGCTTCTGGCAGGTACAGAGCTTTGTGTACCGCCGTTCGGGAACTACGAGAGTCAGAGAGTCAGCTCAGTTTTGGAAGATTGAGAAGCCGTCACGCACTAAAGGTGCTGGGCGTCTTCGATGGGAACAAGGATCCGCTGGTTGGACGCCTCTTTACGAACGGTCAAGATGATGCCCTTTGCATTTCGATCTTGGCCGCGTCTCCTTTTTTTCGCGAGACGTTCCACCCGTGCAGCGGAATCATGGTCAGCGAAGACCACACCGTGAACCCCCTTGTTGGCGCCCCTGATTATCTTGACATCAATGCCCTCGAAACGATGGCCTGTGTAGGCAAACTTGAGCTCGGCCTCTTTGAGGCGTCGATCTCGCTCGTGGACGGTTGATGGCAGGCCCAAGTTCTTGGAGACCCTTGCGATGTCGTGCACGTCGGCGGCGGTTAATGGGATGGCCATTTTCTCGGAGAGCTTGGCGATGTTGGACATGTAGAGGTCCTGGATTTCTTTTCGCGTTTTTTCATCGTCGAGAGGCGCGTCGTCGGCGTTGTAATCATTGAGCCGCTGCCCGAGGTTTATTATTTGTTCCCGCACGCGTTCGCGTTCTGGATCTGGTTCGTCGGAGACAGTTTCTGCGAGAGGCGCGCGCCGACCTCACTCGTCCGTGTGTAGGGCGCCGAGTATGCCGCCATCTGGTAATCTACCAATTCGACATTTCGACTACGAACCGGCAGCTAGATACGAGTAAGACCGGTAGATCGCAGTGAATAATCAAAACATACGAGCTGAGCCTGTACTTCGTCAGAAGGATTTTCCGAGTTCTACAACAATAAAAAGTTCAGACTCGTATTATGGCGTAAATGAAAACATACCGAATTGTCACTTCTCTCGGCCTGAGAAATCGGGTTAGAAGACAACTTGAAACAAAAACGAAAGTCACCTACATCCCATATTTCAAGCGACCCGCCCAAACCAATGTGCAAGATGAGGCCAATACTCCTGTGAACTGCCCGCGAGTGACGCGAACCACATCTCCGCGTCGCAGGTCTCGCGCGACGTGGCGCATGTCGACGGTAAACTCAAATTCTCCGTCGGTTGGCTAACCAAACCGTCGCTCAACTCAGTTACCCGCCCAGACAACCCCCGATGGATCACACCCGACACAACGCAGACGCGATCGTGCACTTGGATTGGGCAGAACGCGTCGAGGATATGCCGTTTCAAATGGCAGACCTCGACGTCGAATCGTCCAAACTTTTCCCCGTCGTTAAACTCAGCAACCCTCGCCATTCTGACCCGTTTGCCCTCGCGCGCGACCTCCCGCAAGCTCCAAATATACAGCGGCCCCATTTTGTGCTCGAATTCCCCGCTGACGACAACTACGCGATCGCCTGCGGCAAGGGCGGGGCAAAGGCCGATGAAGGTGGCCTTCGCCATGCTGGGGTGAGGATCGGCGGCGCGGAACCGCTCGGTGTGGTCGCGGATGGGGATGACAGGTCGGTGCTTCTCATCGGTGAGCTCGGTTTTAAGAATCACCCTCTTGAGTTTCCTGCCCGTCTTCTTCACCTGTAAAAGCTCACGCGACGACACGACGAAGCTGAGCTCGCGCCGGTAGCGAATCCACGTCCCTGCCGCCAGAGGCATTGGTGGGCGCGGTGCTGCGGCCGCTGCTGGGCGCGCTTGCTGCCACCTCATGTGCCATGAATAACCTGTTAAGTTGGCTTTGTACGCCAAGGACATAATGCGTTACAATGCGGGTAGCCATATAAGGAATGAGGTTTAAAAGAATGACCGCACCAGGGTTTGAACACAAAACCTTTTGGGTTCAGGTCAAATCCTAAAGACGCACCACAACCAACTGAGCCAAGAAGACCTGTAGAAACTGTAAGTGTGATATGCACACACTCTACTACAAACCAGGTTTCTAAGCTCATAAGGGACTGTGTGATGCCTACACAGGTTAGGGTTTGGGTCAGGTAGGGCTGTTAGGGTGTGGGTTAGGGTGTGGGTTAGGGTGTGGGTTGGTTAAGGTCTGGGTTAGGTTTGGGTTAGTTAGAGTCATGGTTGGGGAATATTGTTGTTATGTTTTGGAGATTTGTTATTCATTTTGTCAGATAGTCATATGGTGCAATCAAAACCAGGAAAGGGAACAGCAATGATGGCCCAGATGGTTATGGTGCTTCCGCTATAATCTAAGCCTTGCTTAGCTAATCCGTGAGCCTCAGACCAATGGTTCAATCCTCCCTTTTGGCATTCTTTTCTTCAATTTGTCATTGGAGTTCCCCTGTTATAACGCATTATGCCCTTGGCGTACTCCCATGTTATAACTTGTTAATTGAACTGACTGAGCTGTTGCTGCGGGACAGCAAGATCGCGAGCCGCCTCATCGTCGTAGTGCCGAGCGATGGCGCGCAGCTCATCGCCTTCGTCTGGGTCATCTGCGACTCGACGGAAAGACGACGCAGGGACCACATCGTGAATGGGCTCGTCGTCGAGGAACTCTATACATACGTGAGTAGATGTAATACCACAGAGTAGAAAAACTTGTACCTTTGTCGGACAACGTTTCCTCGTCCTCGTTCGGATCGTCAGAGTCTTCGTCCGCGCCGGACAGCTCAGCGTCGAGGTCCAAAAATGCGGAAGCCCTGGGGTGGGACTTTTTGACCCTTTTCCGAGGGGGAGGGCCCGAGCTTGTCGACCGCTCATCGTCTTCGCGCTCAGTGTCGGGGTCAGTGTCGGGCTCAGAGGCGGGGTCAGAGGCGGGTGAATGTGGGTGTTTGCTGTTTTTGTAATCAGATCGGGCGGGAACGGCGCGGTCGTGGAAGAGCGGCGTCTGGAGGCGGAGTTGCGGAATGGCAGGCGTTGGTGCCTGAGAGTCACCACGTTGACTGAAGGGCGTCGGACCGCAGGAGTCGGGGTCGGGGAAAAAGACTGGTGTGCGTTGGCGCATCTGGTCCATGGAAGGCGTAATGAAGGGCGTCGGACGGCGGGAGTTGGGGTCGGGGGAAAAGAGCGGTGTGCGTTGGCGCATCTGGTCCATGGAAGGCGTAAATGAATGTGGGCGGGGGTCAGTTTCATGGAACGAATGTGGGCGGGGGTCAGTTTCATGGAACGGGACACAGTCGGGAGTCGGCGCGCGCGAGCCCGGCATTTGAACTGGCGGGAATAGAGGAATCGTCGGGGAGGGCGCGCGAGGGCATGTCCTCGAGCTGGTCTTCGTGCCGCGCCGGGGTAGCGGCTCCAGAGGGAAGCAGGAGCGTCGGGATGCGGTATGGACCCTCCTCCCGCAAACGCGCTTCGTGGGTTGCCAGTATTTCGGGCATCTGAGAGTTCGCGGTCTTCCCTGCGACACGCGCTTCTTCGGAGTCGGATCTGCCGTCGCTGGCGGTCGTTCACTATGACCAACGTGAGTACTATGTCTACTACCGTCGGGAACGCGCTCACTCTCTGCGTCGGGGACCTCTTCGGCGCGGTCGTCGATGAACGGGCTATGGGGCGGCATCAGCACTGTTTTCTTCACTCCATTTTATTTCTATTTTATTTCTATTTTATTTCGAATCCTGGGGACGTCTTCATGGGCAGCGAGGACGCCAATGGCGCCTCGAACGACATTTCATTTCATTATATCTACTAACTACTGACTACTGTAGAGGACCGCCGTACTTACTTGGGCGACATAGTGGTTTGAGAGAAAGAAGGAAAAATTACGTCACCTGCTGAGGCCGCAGTGTTGGCCGGTCGGCTTTCGGGGAACGATTTCGGGGAAGCTGATAATCAGACGATTATCGTTATCAGCTTCCCCGAAATCGTTCCCCGAAAGCACGACCGGCCAACACTGGCGTCACAAGATCAGCACACAGCTTTTCGGGGCTTAGTCTCTTGACCACCATGTCGTGAGCGGGCCCTGAGTGGCGGGCGGTGGAGGCGGCGGCGACAGCGGGGCGACGACGGGGGACAATGCTACATAGTGTAATAGTGTTGATAATGCTCACAATAATCCAAATTAAGCGGTTGAAGCAGAGAAAAAAAACCAGACAGACACAAGGGTAGCGACGAAGAGCACGAATAAAAGCAGGCGAAAGGGCGGTGCGGGACCCTGTGGAGGCGGTGCGGCGGGGTCATCAGTCTTTAAAGGCATCATGGAAAGATAAAACGCACTGGAATTGCGGGCGGCGGGCCAAGGCGCGCCGAGGGCGGGATTTGATCGTAAGCGTGAACCTATAGCTGGCCTCTCAGTGACTTAATCTAAACGAAAACTAGGCATTACCTTGAATATCCAACGCCGCGCAGTGATCACAGCGTAACGCGTCAAAGGCGGGAGGGCGACAAGCAGTCAGGCAAGGCAGAAGAGGGGAAGTGACGAGGAGTACGAACCAAATGGGACGAGAAGACTGTGCGGAACCTACGGCGGCGACGCGGAGGGGTTATCAGTCGTTAAAGGCATCAAGGGAAATCGGTACTCACTTGAATTACGGGCGGCGGGGCGAAGGTGGTAAGTTTGAAACGTATAACTGGACTAAGTAACTGAAACTGCAACAAACCAGGCATTACCTTGCGGCGGGCAGGGCGGGAGCTGTTGCGAAGCTGGAGACAGGTTGTCAGCGGCGAATCGCTTGAAGGAAACAGAAAACGACTTAAATGGAAGGCGGGGAAGACGGCGGGATTGATGGTAAGTATTGCGGGCAAGAATCGCACTCGAGTGACGGTGACAAATCATACAGACCGGAGAGCGAAGGGAAAGGACTGTGAAGGGGGAATACGTGGGTGGGGCCGTCGGGCGGTTTATATCGACACACTTAACAATGCAATGGGCGACTTACTGGATTCGGATGGCGATGGCCTGGAGAAGTGATGCTCCGCTGGTGAGTCCCCAAAGCGTTTAATTCACATTGACCGACGTTTTGGGAAGGACAGACTCCTTTATCTTCTTACCATTCCACCCACCGCACACCACACCGTAACTTTCAACTTGGAGAACGCACACCACACCGCAACTTTCAACTTGGAGAACGCACCCATGCCCCCCGTGCGCACTGAGAAGGTTTTTTTATTTTATTTTGGCTATACGGGCGTCCGAAGGATTTAACGTATTTAAGGCTAACGCTGCAAACACCAACAACGGCCTCCGCAGGAGCAGACGAAATGTGCGACCCTTCTATCTGTCACATACTCGAGACTAATTTATGTTTGGTAGCAGGCTGGCGCGGCCAAAGAGGACTCTGCTGTAGACGCGACTAAACCTCGTACGCGTTCGGTAAGCCAGCATATTTTGCAACCTTTGCAGTCGATGCTCATTTTACATTCAGAATACAAAGGCGACAACTACACCTGCTGCGAGGAAAGCCGTCAAGAAAACTTCTAAACGCGCTAAAGGCGCTAGTCGTTCTGTAAGCCAAAGTTCTTTCAAAGTTACACGGTCATTGCTGACTTTGCCCAGGTTCCAGTGGACGATGGTGCTGAGGAGGCACCCG
This sequence comes from Mycena alexandri, assembly GCA_029233265.1. Taxonomy (NCBI): domain Eukaryota; kingdom Fungi; phylum Basidiomycota; class Agaricomycetes; order Agaricales; family Mycenaceae; genus Mycena; species Mycena alexandri. Next base: position 11,986 of record JARJCM010000794.1, on the reverse strand, counting down.
GTGCACCCCGCGGTCGTTCTGTAAGTTTGGGGTTTCGCGGGATAAGTTAGACAATGCTAACCTCAATTCTAGCGCCAGCGTGCCACCGCCACCGCGATAGGAGACCGTCCAGCCCCCCGTCCCCGTCCCCGCGCACGCAGGCGGGAAGGTGAGGCGGACACCACAGACACGCAGCCCGATGCCGCTTTGCTGGACAGCGCGTCCGCCGACATATTCAGCATGCGATGTCGCCAGGGTCAACTCCTGACGGGCCCAGAGGCCCCTTCCGCGTCGTCGTCCCCCCGCGCTCAATCAACTGCCCCTCGGTCGCGCACCGCCGCCACGGACCAAACTACACCCCCGAGTCGCTCGCACTCCGTCGACGCGCCCCGGCACTTTCCTGCAATTCCCCCGCCGCAGCAACCCGCACCCCTGCACCCGGACCCACATCTCCTGCACCTGCGCCTGCGCCTGCACCTCCAACACCTCCTGCGCCTGCCCCCGCTCCACCCACATCTCCTGCGCCTGCGCCTGCGCCTCCTGCACCTCCTGCGCCTGCGCCGCCCGCACCTCCAGCACCTCCAGCACCTCCTGTGCCTGCCCCCGCGCCACCCGCACCTCCTGTGCCTGCGCCAGCATCTCCTGCGCCTGCCCCCACGCCACCCGCACCTCCTGTGCCTGCGCCAGCATCTCCTTCAACTCCCGCTCGCTCCCACCGCGCCGCCTCCTCCGAGCCAAGCGACAGCGACGACGACTACGAGAGGACGGAGGCGCAGAAGAAGGAGCTGAGGGAAGAAGCAGCGTAAGCGTGGCTTCATCTTAGATGAGGAGTCGGAAGACGACAGTCAGGATGACGAAGTGGACTTTGACAAGGACGAGGTCGCCATGGAGATCTTCGAGGAGGAGGAAGGGGCGGGGTCGAAGAAAGGGGCGGCGTCGAAGAAAGGGGAAACGAAAGGCGGCGTCGAAAGGCCCCAAGTCGAGCGCCGCCAAGTCCAAGGCGCCCGCTGCACCAAAGGCCAAGACCTCCAAGACGACGACGGCTGCTGCAGGTACTTCGAAGACGCGCGCCGCTGCAGGGAGGGCGAGGAAAGCGAAAGGGAAACAAGTAGAGGATGTTGAGCCCACCGACGCTGACATGGAGTTCGAAGCTGCCATCGGTGGCGACGATGAAGGCGAGGAGGCACAGGACGGCGGTGACCCCTCCGACGCAAAGAAACGCGGTCCAATTCCTGCTGACGTGCGCCGCCGTGTGGTCGACGCCCACAACGCTTACCTTGCCGAAATCCAAGACATTGCCACCGAAACTGGGACCTCCTCCACCACATTGCACCAGCTTGTTGGGACAATCATCAAGACGCCGCGAAAATCCTCAGCGTGGAACATCTGGCAATCCAAGTACGCCGAGGAGCACCCAAACACCCAGCAGTGTAAGTCCTTCCTGGTTACTGGTCTGTCGCTGGAGTTGACCGCATCGCAGTGACCGCTAAAGAATATAACGCGCGATCGCGCGAGGCCTTCATCGAGGCTTGCGGCGATGTTGATCTAACGGATACTGCGGGCGTCCTTGCGCATCTCCCTGAACTCGCCAAGTGGCACAACACTATCGCTGAAAGGGTGGTGGCGGGTTTCCGCAACAAGGGAACACTGAGGGGTAAAATTCAGACGGAAATGAAACCGGTCGTACAGATAGTGCGTTTTCCCCTTAAGCTTCCTTGTTCTATCGAAGATAACTTACGGTTACGCAGCTTCACATGTTACTCGAGTCGTACAATGTGTATGGGTTCGGATACATCATCGACACTGACGGCGACGCCAGCTTCGTATTTGGCGCTGGCGAGAATTTCAAGGAGATGCGCGGGACGCACAACATGGCGCTCAAGCGCTCCGTCAAGGACTATGAGCACATTTTCGGGTACGTGGGGACATTCTCCTTGTCTCGGAAAATCACAGTGCTGACGTATGGATGCAGCGAAATTGAGCGGCGCAAACGAGGACAACCAGCGCTTCCACCGGTGGCCTTGGTTACTCGAGAGGAGGCCAGCAACCGCGACATCTACCGCCAGGACTTTGCACGAATACTCGCGGGACAACTATGTAAGTATTCATTTGCGTTGTGCTGAGGTCTGTTATATCCATGTTCCGATCCTTCGGACATAGGTCCGAGGATGGCCGAATCGCTCCGTTAACTCCGGGCTCCGCTCCGTCGGAGCGGAGACGGAACGACGGAGCGCGGCGGACTTCCTTCAGAAGTCCGTATCGCGCCATAAGGCGACATCCTTATTGTCCGCCTCGCTCAAGACTTCTTACTTATTGTCCAAACCACTTCTTCCAAGTCACCTGACTTCTTCCACCCCTTTCGGATATAACCTTATTGTTACTTCCGCATGGAACCTTACATATCTCCTTTCCGTATTACAATAAGACCCTTTAGTATTTAATCACTTAGACTACAGCACTGTACTTCAGATTTATTATTAACGTTGCTTCGCACTCCCTGCAAGTAATCTGAGTTAACGCTCCGGAACCTCACTCGGAGCTCCGTCTCGTCTATCCCGTACTCCGAGGCCAAGGGTAGTAACGCTCATCCTGCTCTCCAGTGGTGTAGCGTCATCCGATCCTCCGGTCACCCTTTCCACCCGACTCCGTCACTCCGCTCCGTTCCGACTCCGCACTCCGGTATCTCGGAACTCCGCCCGACTGGTCGGTCGGCCCTCTTATCCGTAGCTCGGATATAACAGTATAATAAATCTCACCTACCTCTTGGATCTCATGTCTCACTATGGCGACCTCAACAACCCTTCGGGAGAACAGTATCCCGAAGGCAGTGATCCAAATCGACGTAGATCCCGACTCTATGGCAACATAGTTACGCTTCCCTCACCGCAACAAGCTATGGCTGGCTCCTATGCCCAGTCTTTTGGTCCTGGTCCATACCGTTCCACTCCTCTCCCGCCGAATATCACTATGCGTCGGCCCTCTGCTACCCGACCTATGGTCTCTCCGCTTAATGCTCCGGGTCTGGTCTCACAGCCCCAGACTCCGGAGAACCCCGTCGTTTATCCCCGTTCACCTTATCCATCTCGCCACACTCCCGGACACATCCTAGACACTGGGTCTCCCATTCCGGGCCCCCAGTTTGACTCCGACACTGCCGGTCCCGACTCTGGACCCATCGGAGGCACGTTTCCAGTCCTAACTCGGACCCCACTTCCCAACATACCGGAGGTGGCTCCGTCCGTTCGCTCCGAACATTCGGAGCATCGGGAATCTCGCAGCCGCTCTCACTCCGCTCCGCCAGGTGGCAACGGAGGTGGAAGCGGACCGGGAAGTGACGGCGACGGAAGTCGCGCCCCTACTCCTCCGCCTCGACGCTCCGACGGCAGTCCTGACCGTGGACGTCGCGGAGGAGGAGGCGGGGGGTGACAGAGCAGGTGGAGGCGGAGGCGGAGGCGGAGGAGGTGGAGGTGGAGGTCCCCCTCCGGGGCCTGCAGTTCCTCCCGGGCCAGTCGTCCCTCCGAGGCCGGCTGCCCCTGATATTGAGAGCAGAGGAGAACGAATCCTCATCGACACTCTCACCAAATTCGCCACTACCTTGGATCGGTACAACAATCAGACCACGGCACCTCGGTCGAGCAAGTCGAACCTCCGGAACCCGGACACGTTCGACGGCACGGACCCCGCTAAACTCCATCCATTCCTCACCCAGTGTTATCTCCACTTTGCCGAACGCTCCCAGGACTTCCCGGAGGACGATGACAAGATCCTTTACATGATCTCGTATCTCCGCGGCATCGCTCAGCAGTGGTTTGCTCCGAATATGTATGACCCCACGGCCATTCCGGCCTGGGACGGGAACTTCCCGGTATTCATCAGCGAGCTTACGCTCAATTTCGGACCACACGATCCGGTTGGAGATGCAGAGGATCGCATCCGCACTTGCCGCATGAAACACGGCGATCGGATCGCGACCTACGTCTTGGCATTCGACACTCTCGCCTCCCTAACCACATGGGGAGACTCTGCGCTGCGACACGCCTTCTATGAAGGACTTCCGGACCGCATCAAAAACGAAATGATGCATCACGCTTACTTGAACACCTTGTCCGGTGTCAAGCAGGTGGCCCGGCTCATCGACAGCCGGTACCACAAGCGCAAGGCCGAGAAGGCGCGCCAGCGGGAACGCGATCCCGGTCGCGGACCTGGCTCCGGTCCCTCAGGGGACTCCGGAGACCGCTCCGGTGATCGTTCCGGGAAATCGTCGGGCAAACAGAAGGACAAGAAGGGCGGTCAGCCCTCCAAACCTTCAGGCGGCAATAATGCGAACCCTCCTCCTCAGAACTCCGGTAATCAACGCGCCGGAGCGGGGAATGCCAACGGGAAAGGCGGCAAGGCTTCGGGGTCTAAACCTAAGACTCCGGCCTACGTCGAGAACCTTACCCCCGAAGGACATATCAAGGAGGCGGAGCGTGAGCGCCGGCGCCGCAACAACCTCTGTATGTACTGCGGAGGTTCGGGACATAAAGCGGAGGACTGTAAGAAACGCGCCAACGCCCCCTCCGGGCGCGCTGCGCGCGCGGAGTCTTCTTCTGCTCCTCAGGAATCCCCCGAGCAGTCAAAAAATTAGACAGCAACTCGGATCATACCTCCGATCCCTATCCGAGTTGCGTTGACTCCGGGGATCTCCCTGAGGTTCGTCTCAACGCGTCCGCTCTTTCACCTAATGCCCTTTACGTCGATCTATCACCTTCCGTCATCAATTCATCATCACCTATCACCGTTCCGGACGAATGTTCAACCATTCCTCCGTCGGTTGTATCAAGTCTCGCTGTGGGATTCAACTCCGTGTTACGTACTCTTATCGACTCCGGATCATCTCACTGTTTTATATCAACTAAAATAGTAGAATCCAATGGTTTTGTTCCGTACTCGGTTCCCCCCGTAAGACTCCGATACCTCGACGGATCATCATCCATCATCAACCGGAAGCTTCGGCTACTCATCCGGTTTCCTTCCGGCACAGTCCATCAACAGGACTTTTTCGTCACCCGTCTTGATCCGCCTTGCGACATGGTTCTGGGATACAATTGGCTCTACCGCTTTAATCCGTTGATTAACTGGTCCGACGCCAATATCTCATTCCGTCCCACTGTCTCCGAGGTTGGATCCCCGTCGACACCTCTGGATACTACTCCAGATTCTGTTTCGGTAGCTCCGGTTACGGACAAGACGGTTCCGGTTGCGGTTTATCCCTCCGTTCCGTCTACACCGATCGGGTCGAAAACGCCGGTCCGAGGTCCTTCTATGGGCAATCTAGGTCCTCCGATGGACGTTCCCAATCCAGCTCCTTCTATGGAACGCCCCGCTCGAGCTCCGAAAACCAACGGACCTCGACGGAGTACCTCTGAGGCCGCAGAGCCTCGTCCCTTCCTTAAACCTCCGCCCATATCACTGGTGTCTGCAGCGGCATATCGGGTCCTCATCAAGGACAAGGATACGTGTCAATATACTCTCCGTACCACTCCGTCCGATGAGGCTCAGGCGCGTGGCGCCTCCGCCTCCGATCCGGACCTCTCCGGATTGCCCGCTCAGTACCAGGACTTCGCCGACGTCTTCTCGGAGAGGGACGCATATCAGCTTCCCCCTCACCGAGAATACGACCTCAAAATCGAAATTCTCGACGGAGAGGTTCCTCCTATTGGCCACGTCTACTCCTTGTCCGAAAAGGAGTTATCGGCGCTCCGCAACTTCCTCGACGAAAACCTTAAAGCGGGGTTCATATACCCTTCTACGTCGAGTCACGGAGCTCCGATATTGTTCGCCAAGAAGAAGGACGGCAGTCTCCGGCTTTGCGTCGACTATCGGGGATTGAACAAGATCACCAAGAAAGATCGATATCCTCTTCCCCTCATCTCGGACCTCCTCGACGCTCCCGGTAGGGCTAGGATTTACACGAAACTCGACCTCCGACATGCCTACCATCTGCTCCGCATCGCTCCGGGCGACGAGTGGAAGACGGCTTTTCGCACCCGCTACGGCTCCTACGACTTTAAAGTCGTTCCGGAAGGCCTTGCGAACGCTCCGGCGGCGTTCCAGCGCTTCTTGAACTCGGTCTTCGCTGATTTACTCGACGTGACTGTCATCGTATATTTGGACGACATCCTCATTTACTCCGACGATCCCGCCGATCACGAAAACCATGTCCGCGAAGTGCTCCGCCGCCTGCGGAAGCACGGTTTGTTCTGTAAACTTCCGAAATGCGAGTTCGGAGTCACAACCTGCGAATATCTCGGTTACATCCTCTCCCCCGACGGGTTTCGGATGTCCCCGGACAAGATATCGGCCGTCGTCGACTGGCCGGTACCTCGGATGGTTAAAGACGTGCAGTCTTTCCTCGGGTTCTGTAACTTCTATCGACGTTTCATCCCCTATTACTCCGACATCACGATACCTCTCACGCGTCTAACACGGGCCAGCTCCCGTTGGGAGTGGTCCGACGCCTGTCAGACCGCGTTCGAGACCCTCAAGGCGAAATTTATGGAAGCTCCGGTGCTGTCGCACTGGATCCCGGGCCGACAAATCACTGTCGAAACCGACGCTTCCGACTACGCCATCGCCTCTATCCTGTCCATCACCGGAGACGACGGAGAAATCCACCCCGTCTCGTTCCGGTCACGGACCCTCGGAGGCGCGGAACTCAACTACGACACTCACGATAAAGAGCTCCTGGCCATCTTCGACGCCTTCACCCAGTGGCGGCACTATCTCGAAGGCCCGGACCTCCCCGTTGACGTTGTCACCGACCACAAAAATCTGGAATACTTCGCGACGACTAAAGTACTTACTCGGCGCCAAGTCCGGTGGTCGGAGTACCTCTGCCATTTCAATATGGTGATCCGGTTTAGGCCGGGGCGACTCGGAGGGAAACCTGACGCTTTAACTAGACGATGGGACGTCTACCCAAAAGAGGGGGATACGCGTTACACGCAATTAAATCCTCACAATTTTCGCCCCATTTTCACCCAAGATCAACTTGGAGCGTCACTCCGAGCGACATTCCTGGAAGAAATTGTCCTACGTGCATCGGTTGTCATGGACGTTGACCAGCTTCATTCCGATATCAAGACCAACGTACCTCTTGATCCCATCGGAGCGGCTGGCCTCGACTCCGCTACCTCTCCGGAGCCCTCACGCTGGACACTCGACGACTCCGGTATGCTCCGCTACGACACCCGCATATGGGTTCCTGCAGTACCAGGCGACGCTCCGGACCAACTCCGCGTGCGTGTCCTGCAGTATCTGCATGACCATGTCCTGGCCGGTCACTTCGGACAGAACAGAACTCTTGCGCTTGTTCGCCGCGAGTACACTTGGCCGGAGCTCCGAACATTCGTTCGGGACTACTGTCGTTCGTGTATCCTATGCAAACGGAACAAGGCTCCGCGACACCGACCGTACGGACTTCTCAAACCTCTTCCGGTACCGCTCCGTCCGTGGGATTCAATCTCTATGGACTTCATCGAGCAACTTCCGCTATCCGGCGAATACGATGCCATCTTGGTTATCGTGGACCGTGCGTCAAAACAGGTTATTCTCATTCCCTGCGATATCTATATCACCTCGGTCCAACTCGCCCAACTCTTCCTTATCCATGTTTTCTCTAAACACGGAGTTCCGTCGCATGTTACGTGCGATCGGGGCAAGGAATTCATCTCCGCTTTCTTCCGTTCGCTTGGCGAATTACTCAACATGAAGATGCACTATACATCCGGTTATCACCCCTCGGCCGACGGACAGACCGAGCGGATGAACCAGACGGTGGAACAGTACATTCGGATCTTCTGCTCCTATCAGCAGGACGACTGGGACAAACTCCTTCCGCTATGCGAGTTTGCTCTCAACAATGCTCCGAACGCTTCTACCGGCATCTCTCCGTTTTTCGCTAACAAAGGCTATGACCCCGCGATCACCGTCCATCCGGAGGTTGATGTCGCGAACGTCTATGCCCGGAACTATGTCGTGGACTTGCAGGAACTTCACGAGTTCCTCCGAGAACAAATCACCTACGCCCAGACTCGGTATAAGGAGACCGGAGACCGCGTACGCTCTCCGGACCCCAAACTCGAGATTGGTGATCAGGTTTTCGTCTCCGCTAAGTTCCTCCGAACGACTCGTCCGACGCGCAAGTTCTCCGAGAACTTCCTCGGACCATACGAAGTCATCGGAAAGCCTTCCGCTGCGTCTTACACCATCCGCCTGCCGAAGTCACTCGCGCAGGTACACCCGGTGTTCCATGTCTCCCAACTTGAACCCCATCATCCGAATCCATTCCCCGGCCGCGAGGAACCTCCTCCGGCGGCAGTGGAGATCGTGGACGGCGACGAGCATTACGAAATCAAGCAAATCGTCGACTCCAAGTACGATCGGAGGTTCAAGACGGACAAACTCCGCTATTATGTTGAGTGGCTCGGTTATGAAAACACCGACGACCAATACAGCTGGGTTGGTTCTAAAGACATCGACGCTCCGGAACATTTGGAGAATTTCCACCTCCGTTATCCCGACAAGCCCGGACCCGATTGAGCATCGGTCCGAGGCTTCGGAGTTCACCCCGTTCCGTTTTAACTCACTCCGATCCGTTTCCAATTCACTCCGTTTATGTTCAGATCATTATTATATACAATTTCCAAGAAAAAACAACAAATCCATGCAAAAAATATCTACTCGACGTCCATATCGTCGTCATCCTCCAAAACCCAGACCATTCTCATCTCCCCCGCAATCACCTCCTGCTCCGCCTCGAGTTCGAATGGCGGAACATCCGCGTTCACGCCGGGTATCTCGCCCTCCAACGGCTCCGCCTTCAACTCTGCAGGCGGAGCTCCCGATCCTCCCTCCGTCGACCCTGCCACTCCGCCGTCTGCCCGCGTCGAGGTCCCGCGCTCCGGAGTCCCGGGAAACAGCTCCCGTGCGACCTGGTCCGCCCCGACGATGCTCCGCATGGACGCACCCGATCCCCCTGGGATGGGAACGTCCACGGGCTCCACCTTCGGCCAGTGGTGGGCCTCCCAGTTCGGCGGAGCAAGACGCTCCGAGCGTCCAACCCTGGGCCCCGTCGCGGTTACCTCCCGTACCGCGTCGGGCCCCGGGGTCACCGCAGGTGTTTGCGGACCCACTGTAGGTGGTCTCGGAGCGGATTGTTGTCGCTCTGGGGTTGCGGACCCTCGCACCGGTGGCTGGTCCACCTCCATCTCGTCTTCTCCCTCGCTCTCTACCACACGACGGCTCTTGCGCCTAGACCGCTTCACCCGAGACCGCTGGAGTTCTTCAAGCGACCTCCGCTTGGCCTCCGCGATGTCGGGGTGGTCTTCTTCGTCGTCCCCCGCTCCCCGGCGCTCCAACAAGTCGTCCAAGCGAGCAAGCTCCCGTCGGACGACGGCAACTTGCTCCCGGAGCGCTGCGTCGGCAGCGCGGTCGGCGGTTCCCACTCCGGACCCCAATCCAGGCCGTGGAGACGCTGCGCGCCGACTCCGAAGTCGTCGGACCGGCCGCGCACTTGTCTCCGCCGCCGGTTGCTTCACCACCCGCTTCCTCTTCTTCCCCTGTCCCGACTTTCCCGCTCCGCTCGCCTGTTTCTTGGCCCGTGGGACCGTGCGCGTGGTGGTCGGGTTCAGGGAGCACGAGATGTGCCCCCGCTGGCATCGCGGACACGTCCGCCATCCATCGGGCTTGGTGGGCGTGTAACACGCGTGGTCGTGCAGGCGGCACTCCAAACACCCTGCAAAATCAGATTAGAGGAATCAAATAAAAGAACCTATTGCGGTGCTTACGGTCGTCCCCAACCAAGCGCTCCATCCCCGGAGTCCGCTGGTCCACCTCCGTATCCTCCGCCTCGTACCCCGCGTCCGAGTCCGAGCTCGGCGTCCGCTCCGTCCGCCCCGAGGCGCGACGCCGTGTCGGTCCCGCGATGACTCGCTCCACCGGAGGAAGCGAGAGCCTCCTCGCGATGGTTGCGAGCTCGTCGTCCTCGACGACGTCCCCCATCGCCTCCAACTCCCTCGCCGCCGCCAACTTGGCCTCACGCGCCTGCTGCAACGCAGCCAGCTGGGCCTGCAGACGCTTCGCGTGTGCAGACCGCGCTGCCTGCGCCTTGGCCGTGGCCCGCTGGCGCTCTTCCTCACTCGCCACCTTCTCCTTCCCCGTTCCGTCTCGACCTCCTCCGTTCCCCTTCGCTCCACTGCCGTTTCCCTCGTTCCCTCCTCCGGGTGCTCCTGCCTGGGTGCTGGTGGTGTTCGACATAGGTTGGTGGCTGCGGAGTGGTTGGTGGTGGCGGTAGGAGGAGAAGTGAAAAGATTGCTGTCAACAACTTACGGCATCGGACACGTGATCACTTGGCGACTCAGAAGAAATTTGGCGAATTTCCACATCATCAATTTTTAAATTATCCACAATCCATTTCACGATCATTCACGCAGTATTCTTCCGGACCCTTGAGGTTCGCCTAGGGAGTCGAACCCAAGAGGGGGATACTGTTATATCCATGTTCCGATCCTTCGGACATAGGTCCGAGGATGGCCGAATCGCTCCGTTAACTCCGGGCTCCGCTCCGTCGGAGCGGAGACGGAACGACGGAGCGCGGCGGACTTCCTTCAGAAGTCCGTATCGCGCCATAAGGCGACATCCTTATTGTCCGCCTCGCTCAAGACTTCTTACTTATTGTCCAAACCACTTCTTCCAAGTCACCTGACTTCTTCCACCCCTTTCGGATATAACCTTATTGTTACTTCCGCATGGAACCTTACATATCTCCTTTCCGTATTACAATAAGACCCTTTAGTATTTAATCACTTAGACTACAGCACTGTACTTCAGATTTATTATTAACGTTGCTTCGCACTCCCTGCAAGTAATCTGAGTTAACGCTCCGGAACCTCACTCGGAGCTCCGTCTCGTCTATCCCGTACTCCGAGGCCAAGGGTAGTAACGCTCATCCTGCTCTCCAGTGGTTGTAGCGTCATCCGATCCTCCGGTCACCCTTTCCACCCGACTCCGTCACTCCGCTCCGTTCCGACTCCGCACTCCGGTATCTCGGAACTCCGCCCGACTGGTCGGTCGGCCCTCTTATCCGTAGCTCGGATATAACAAGGTCGAAACTAATTGTGAGCTCAGATCGCTTCGCCCTCGCTGCCGACTTGTTGGCGAATCCCGACCCCAAAGTCTTCCGCATGCAGTGGAACTCCAAATTCCTCGACGTGGCGTGGCGCAGTCGATGCTGCATCCAGAATTATCCCGAGAAGTTGGAGGAGCAGGGCTTCAGAATCGGCGCGTCCAAGGCCGAGCCTCGAAGTATCAAAGAATCGACCTTCCGCGATTTCATGCCCGCCCTCCAGGCGGCGAATAGCGCCCACAATACCGACAACGACGACAACGACACGGTTGTGGCGATTGTCGGCTGGGACGACGGCGAGTGCCTAGTTTCACCCTCTTGTGCTGCTATTGACGTTGCATTTGTAGATGAGAAGGAGCTAGAATTGGAGGAGCAAGGCGACATTCCTCTCGTCTCCACCGTCGACAGCGTGCTGTTTTACGTCAGAGACAGCCCGGCCTACCAGAAAGCACTCGGGTCAGTTGGGAGGGCCGCGCAGCGGAAGAGTAAGGGGAAAGGGAAAGGGAAGGAGAAGGAGAGGAAGGCGACGTCTCCCTCACCAAGTCGTTCACCTTCCCCCTCTGCTCCTGCGCGTTACCCTTCGCCTCGTCCCACTGTGCCCGCCCAGCGCCCGCCAGTGGATTCGCGTGGCTACCGCGAGGACCCCCCCCGACCGCCCATACTTCGCCGACCCCCGCGACAGCCCATACTTCGCTGACCCCCGCGACCGCCCATACTTCGCCGACCCCCGTGACTGCCCCTACCCCCCCAGCAACCGACGCCAGCTTGACTCCGCCCCGGCCCCGCCCCCCGACCTCCACCGCTACCCCACCTCGGCCCCGGCCCGCGCGCGACGACCGC